>ML783078.1:1090869-1115621 GCA_009831015.1 Picea engelmannii | reverse complement strand
AAGAAGAAGAAGATGGAGGAGAGGGTGGTGGAGAAGCACCATTCCCTCCATTTCCATTTGGAGTTTTGTCACCACTACTTCCCTTATGCCTTGAAGGGTTGGAGCCTTCACCTTGCGACAATATGTTCCTTTCCATCAAGATCTTCATCATCTCTCTCATCTCCATGACATCCTTTCTGAGATCTTCATCTTCTGTAGGAACACGTTCATGACTTTCTTCATGAGCCATACTTGGTGAATGGCTCCCTGAAACTTGCGGTGATGGTATATGCTTCCTCCTTGTCGGATGAGAACTTGGCTCCACAAGTTGAACTTCTCCTCTTGTGAGTTTCAACCTTGTGAGCATCAGAAACAAACACTTGCAAATAATCAAGTCTTCAAAAACCAGTGCTCTGATACCAACTTGATCTAAAAATGAAGAAGACTTGAATATCTGAAAATTATTTGCAAGTAAATGTTATGTTTAAAAGCAAATGGATCAACTTTGCAACACATTAATTAAAGGATTACTCATGCAAGATACAAATAAACAGTAGCATAATCAATGAACATAAGCACATAAACACAGCAATTGATAAAGGATTTCACCCCTCTCTTGGGCTACATCTCCTGGTCCAGCTTCCAATGGATCATTATTATTAATTGCTCAAAGTGCTCAAAAGCATGTCTTACAATTCTCAAACTGACCAACCGACTGCTCCAATGGCTTCAGAGTGTCCAAAAACCCCTAGCTAGGCTCTTTCGGCACCTCAATCAGTCGAAAAACGAAGAAGTTAGGCCTCCTGGAAGTCCCCCCTTCAAGCTTGTTGTCTTTGCATCTACAAAACGCACCCTTGTCTCATGAACCTAGCACACACGCAATATATAGTGTAAAAACCCAGCACCGGGCGCAACCGCGCCAACGGTGCGAACTATAGGACGGTTATGGGTGTGCCAGACCCTAATCGCCTAGCACCTGGGCACATTAGGCTTCCATACGTCCAACGCAAAGGGCTAACTTCATAGGCAATAAAACCATGACACATGGCGGGTCGTTTGAACCGTTCAAACCACAATTTTAAACCGCGCCAACCGTTATACCAATTCATATGGTAATACATACGTGATCGGGGGCTTTGTTATATCTATGTGCAATCGTATATATGGTGGCCATATGTAATAGCAATACGACCATGGGCCAGGGCTAAGCCCCGACCCAACCCCCGCCCATATATACAAACATTCAAATGTAAATACAATGCAAATCATCATATGGTAAGCAACATTGTATGGGCATATTGGTCGTGCGGACTTTGTTAAAGCGTTACACCAGTGGTGAGGTCTGAGGGTCAAACCCCATGGACTCCAATAAAATTTTACATAACAAACCAAAAGCCAATAAAGGGGTGCCATGTGGCAGCCCATGATTGGGCCATGTGGCACCTTACCATTGATCAAGAATATGCCACATGTCGCATTTCGATTTGCCCAACTATCATCCACATCAACTCTTCCACGTCGACGTACGGACGTACGGCCCTGCCACGTCAGCCTGTACGGACTGTATAGTCAGCGTCCCCTTTTTTGTCTATTTGACTTTCCAAACAGATTGCAATATCTCTCGCTCCCGACGTCCGTTTGAGACAAAATGAGTTGCGTTGGGTTCGCAACGACGAGGCCTACGCTCTCGTCCGGTTTGAAGCGATTCTAAGCACTTTGAATTTTTGAGCAAAATTTGATCCCTTGATCAGTGAGTGAGTGAATCTGATATGGGAAACCCACTACAGTCAGGTGGAAGAACACTTCGTCATTGAAACGATAGTGGCAATGCTACAGAAACATTTCTACTGGCCGAAACTTCGACAGGAGGTCAGCAAGTATATCAGGTCCTGCACTACCTCTGTTATTTCCAAACTAACCACTAAGAAATAGGGTCTATACACCCCTCTTCCTACTCCTAATAGGCCATGGGAATCCATCTCAATGGACTACATGTCGGGCCTCCCATCCACTAAGAGGGGAAATGGATGTGTTTTTTTGGTTGTTGATCACTTTTTTGAGATGGCGATTATGGTTGCCTGTAAGAAGAGCATCACAGCAGAGGCCACTACCAAGCTCTTCTTTGAACAAGTTTGGGTACATTTTGGAATCCCACAAACCATTGTCGCAGATCAGAACAGTTGATTTCTCATTACATTCTGGTCGAGCCTCTAGTCACTGCAGGACACCAAGATCACCAAATCCATGGCCTTCCACCCCCAGATAGATGGCCAAACCGAGGTTGTAAATCGAATGATTGTGCATATCCTTCTCATGTATAATTCAAAGCACCCTCGCATGTGGGATGAGGGCCTTCCCTATGTCCAGCATAGCTACAGCCGAGCCCTGCATAGCTCCACTGGACACAACCCCTTTCAGGTGGGGTTGGGATTCCAACCATTGGGTCCCATAGATGTTTCACTTCCCCTTGCGGTCACCTCGACCGACTCATCTCCTACTCCAACTGAAGCTGACAAAGCCCCCTGGTTCATTGAGTAGATCTAGCACATCCGCCAACAGGTTCAGGATATCCTACAGAAGTCTAATGATAAGTACAAACAGCGCCATGATCAACATTGGGTGCCACATAAGTTTCAGGTGGGTGACAAAGTTTGGTTTCACTTGTAGAAAGAACACCCTACAGGACCCCATTGGAAGCTTCGCCACTCCGTTATGGGTCGTACATTATCACCAAGGCCATGGGAGATAATGCTTTTGAGCTTAGCATTCCTCCTTTCCTTGGCCTACACCCAGTGTTCAACGTGGATCTCCTTCGCCCTTATTTCCCACCATTATTGGACACCTCAAAAGTAGAAGAACAACTGACACCAATAGATCTCAACCCCAATTGCATACAACAGGCATCCAATGATCAGGTTGTGGACACACAGATCAAGGGCACTCGACAGCAAAGGATCTAGCTTTATTGAGTCATCAAAGTAGGGCAGCTCCTGCACCAAGGCAAGTGGCTCACCCGAGGCCAAATTCAGCAGAAATTTCCTCATCTGATGGGGGACCTCAACACAATGGAGACCATTTCTTCCTATGGAGGGAGGATTGATCCAGATTGATATCGGTGGCCACCCACCTTTTCCAACTGGCTCAAAACAGTTTTCTGGCAATTTTGGTAATTTACTATTTTTAGCAGTCTTCACTTTTGGAGTTGTTTTGAGGCCCTAAACGATGTTTTTTGGGAAAACAAGTTTGCAATATGAAATTTCCTTTGATATTGTGCCCAAAATGAATCTCCTCGATGATAAATTTCCAATGGGCTATCATATGCCTAAAACGGAGATTGTATGCAAAAGTTACGACCCCGGGAAGTTGATGTACTAACTTACCCAAACGGGGCCGACATGACTTTTGGCGCTTCATCCCCTAGGGTTAGGTTTTTGGATGTCTAGGGTTTTTGACATTCCTGCTTATTGTAAAAAGGCCTTCAGAGCCTCATTGTAATCATCTTTTTGTGAATGCGCGCAACTGTTACATCTCTTCTCATAGATAATCCGTCGCCATTCCAACAAGTTTGTTTCCACTACATTTTATAGTTTTAGCTTATTTCGTTATTGAATAGAAGACCAGTTTTTTTCTATCTATGTTATTTTGTGTTAAGCACCTATTAATAATCTATATTCATTTTCTTCTGCTTATAAAATCTGGATCAATGGTATCAAAGGGGTCTACTCCTTGTCGTCTTAATGCATGTCCCCAACGAGGTCGAAGTACAAAGAGTTGGGTCTCGAGCTTGTTTCTATTGAGGACAAAAGCTCTCGCACACCCAAGCGACCTCTCATGGCAGGAGAAAAGAAATATGATGGGACAGGATATCCTTTCAAACTGTTGATTGAAGAATCCCTCACGCAACAGAGGAACGAGATGATGGATAGTTTTGCGCAAATCCTTCGGCGACTACCAACAAGCGACGCATCTTCTTCGAACAGAGGCGTCGCCCCCTTCAAGGTACAAATAAACTTCGATATTCCTATATTTGAAGGTCAGATAGACGTAGATGTTGTAGACAAGTGGTTTAATCTACTAGAAGGGTATTTTTATGTCCATAACTTTTCGAATAGAGAAAATATTACTTTTGCGCTTCTCAAAGTCGTTCCCCATGTGAAAGATTGGTGGGAAACTTTCTGTGAGAAAAAGGGAACAGAGGAACCCTCACTATTTTTAGTCACAGCCACCTAGGAATCCTTCATGAATGTTATTAAGGAACAATACTACCCTGTCGAAAGTTATGACGACCTGTATACCAAATGGACCACACTACGGGCAAGAAAGAGACCAAGCAGTGCCAGATTTCACAAATATCTTCCATACCTTGCGCACCAAGTTGGGTATCAAAGATTCAGAGCGGCATATGGTGCTCAAGTGTCACAGTGATCTGCATAGATACATCCAGACTGAAATGGAATTTCTGGACATCTCATCCTTAGGCGTAGCCTACCGATATGACGTCAAACTCGAGCAAAAGCTCAAACAAAAGACGCAACAATTTGGGCCTAGGAACCCCTCACAAAAAAATCCAGGAAAGGGTGGCCCTAACCCATAGAACAAAGGACATAGCAAAGATGGACAGTATTAGGACAACCAGTCCAAGCCACAAGAAAATAATGACACCAAAAAGACAAAGAAAGATACCAGGAAGTGGTGTGACTTCCATAAGAGCCCTTGGCATAACACTGCTGACTGTCTCTCAAAGCAGTCGCTAGTGGTCGAAGTGAAAGCCTCTGAATCAGATGCGGATTCTGACTCTGAGCCAGATTCAGAAAGGGGAAGAAGGATCATTGGCATGGAACACAGTGCCACCGTTCCTACCACCAAGCTCCATCCTGGTGAACCAGACGAGCTAGAAGAAGGAGAGTGCCTCTTCCATTCACAAATGTGGGTAAAAAGCACCCCGCTACACTTCATCGTTGATAGCGGTAGCCAGAAGAACCTCATCTTAGCATATGTTGTCAAGCGGTTGGCCCTACCAACAACACCACACCCATAACCCTACACCATTGGATGGCTCCGCCAAGGAAGCGATCTCTGCATCAACCAACAGTGCCAACTATCGTACGGCATCAAGCCCTTCAAAGATGAGGTATTATGTGATGTTTCTCCTCTCGAAGTTTGTGATGTTCTTTTGGGCCAACCTTATTTATGGAAACGCCATGTTGTATAAGATTCTAGGCCTCGTAGTGCTATTATTACTTTGGACAGGAAATTGAACAGGATACCTGAGGCAGTCCCACCTAGTGTAATTACTTGATCTTTGCTAACCAATGCATGAAGGTCATCTCTCAAACGGGGAAGTTTGTCTTCTTCATGATTTTCTCCCAGAAAAAGAGAAAAATCACAGCCACATCCAGGGTCTCTACGGCTGACCTCTCCACACAGCAGAAGCAAGTAGATAAGGTCGAGGAAGAATACTCGGATATCTTCTCCTCACCTACAGGGGTACCTCTGCACTACCAGGTCAAGAACCCCATCAATATGACCCTTGGTGCACTGCTGCCCAATGGGCCAGTCTATCGTCGCTCTTTGTTAAAGAATAAGGAGAGCAATCCACATATCCAAGAACTGCTCCACAAGTGTCACATCCGTCCCATCTCATCACCTTGCAGGAGCCCAATCGTGTTGGTACAGAAGAAAGATGGAACCTGGTGACTATGTATTGATTACTAGGCTCTGAATAAAATCACAGTCAAAAACCGGTACCCGATTCCCCGAATCGACGATCTCCTTGATCAACTCACAAGGGCCAAATACTTCAGTAATATTGATCTGAAGTTTGGCTACCACCAAGTCCTGATAGAACATACAGATGTATGGAAGACCGCCTTCAAGTCAAAGGAAGGCCTTTTTGAATGGTTGGTCATGCCCTTTGGTTTGACAAATGCTCCAGCCACTTTCATGAGGATGATGGATGATATACTACGACCATTCACCAATACTTTTGTAGTGGTGTATCTGGATGACATTCTAATTTACAGCAAGACTTGGGTCGAGCACTTGCATCATATTCATCAGGATCTTCACACCCTACGGCAGCACAAGCTATACACCAACTTGGAAAAATGCTCCTTCGGCATGGACAGGGTCCATTACCTGGGCTACATCATTGATCAGCATGGCGTACATGTGGATATAGCCAAGATCCAAGCCATCCGTGACTGGCCAGCCCCAACAACACTCACTGAGATTCGAAGCTTCTTGGGCCTTGCCAATTTCTACCATAGGTTCGTGTTGGGATTCTCCCATATTACATGGGCCCTCAGCCAAATAAACAGGGGTGGTGGTAAGGCGAACTTTGCATGGGGTCGGTCCCAACAACAAGTGTTCGATGATTTGAAGCAACGCTTGTGTTCAGCCCCAGTACTTTCACTACCAAACCTGCAGCATCCCTTTGAGATCGAGATAGATGCTTCAGACTATGTTGTGGGCATCGTTCTCACTCAGCATGGCCACCCTATGGCCTATCATAGTGAGACATTGTGAGATACTATCCGTAAGTAGCCTACTTACGACAAAGAAATGTACTCCATTTTGAAAGCCTGCCGCCAGTGGAGACATTATATTCTTGGGAAGGAGACAATCATCCACACTGATCATAAGCCACTGCAGTTCATACAGACACATGGAAAATTGCAGAATGGTTGCCATCAAAAGTGGTCCACATACTTGCAACAATTCCACCTCAACATCAAGTATAATACACGAAGCACCAATCACGTCGTTGATTGCCTCAACAGACCGCCAGTCGCAGCACTCACCATGGTGCTATACTCTTGCGTCCATGAGACATCTATATGGACACAACTCTATGAGACAGACCCTGACTTCGCCACCACCTACCAAATGTTGGGTGAAAACACAGTTGTCGATAATTTCCATCTTCAGGATGGGTTGTTGTGTCGTATGGGCCATATATGTGTTCCATCAAGTGAGCGAGTGAATATGATCTGGGAATTCCACTACAGTTAGGTGACAAGACACTTCAGTGTTGAAAAGATGGTGGTGATTCTACAAAAACATTTCTACTGGTCGAAACTTCGACAGGAGGTCAGCAAGTATATCAGGTCCTACACTGCCTGCGCTATTGCCAAACTGACCACTAAGAAACAGGGCTTGTACACCCCTCTTCCTACTTTTGACAGGCCATGGGAATCCATATCAATGGACTACATGTCGGGCCTCCAGTCCACCAAGCAGGGAAATGAATATGTTTTTGTGGTTGTTGATTGCTTTTCTAAGATGGTGATTATGGTTGCCTACAAGAAGAGCATCATAGAAGAGGCCATTGCCAAGCTCTTCTTTGAACAAGTCTGGGTACATTTTGGAATCCCACAAACCATTGTCTCAGATCAGGATAGTTGATTTCTTAGCACATTCTGGTCGAGCCTCTGGTCACTGTTGGACACCAAGCTCACCAAATCCACGGCCTTCTACCCCCAGACAGATGGCCAAACTGAGGTTGTAAATCGAATGATTGTGCATATCCTTCGCATGTATAATTCAAAGCACCCTCACACATGGGATGAGAGCCTTCCATATGTCCATCATATCTACAACCGAGCCATGCATAGCTCAATCGGCCACAACCCCGATGGGGTTGGGATTCCAACCATTGGGTCCCATAGATGTTTCGCTTCCCCTTACAGTCACCTCGATTGACTCATCTCCTGCTCCAACTGAAGCTGACAAAGCCACCCGATTCATTGAGCGGATCCAGCACATCCTCCTATAGGTTCAGGATATCCTACAGAAGTCCAATGACAAGTACAAACAATGCCATGATCAACATCGGGTGCCACATAAGTTTCAGGTGGGCGACAAATTTTGGTTGCACTTGTAGAAAGAATGCCTTAACGGACCCCATCAGAAGATTCTCCCACTCCGTTATGGGTCGTACACTATCACCAAGTCCGTGGGGGATAATTCTTTTGAGCTCAACATTCCTCCTTTCCTTGGCATGCACCCAATGTTCAACGTGGAACTCCTTCACCCTTATTTCCCACCATTATTGGACACCTCAGAAGTAGTAGAAAAACTTACACCAACATAGATAAACCATGACTGCATACAAGAGGAATCTAATGATCAGATTGTGGACACATATATCAAGGGCACTCGACAGCAAAGGATCCATCTTTATCGAGTCGTCAAAGCAAGGCAGCTCCTGCACCAAGGCAAGTGGCTCACCCAGAGCCAAATTCAGCAGAAATTTCCTCATGTAATGGGGGACCTCAATGCAGTGGAGATCATTTCTTCCTAAGGAGGGAGGATTGATCTAGATGGATATCGGTGGCCACACACCTTTTCCAATTGGCTCAAAACAGTTTTCTGGCAATTTTGGTAATTTACTATTTTTAGCAATTTTCACTACCGGAGCTGTTTTGAGGCCCTAAACGATGTTTTTTGGGAAAACAAGTTTTCAATGTGGAAATTCCTTTAATATTGCACCTAAAATGAATCTCCTCGATGATACCTTTTGAATGGGCTATCATACGCCTAAAACGGAGATCGTGTGCAAAAGTTACAACCCCAGGAAGTTGATGTACTAACTTACCCAAACGGGGCCAACATGACTTTTGGCGCTTCATAACCTAGGGTTAGGTTTTTGGATGTCTAGGGTTTTTGACATTCCTTCTTATTGTAAAAATGACTTCAAAGCCCCGTTGTAATCATCTTCTTGCGAATGCGTGCAACCATCACATCTCTTCTCAGAGATAAGCCGCCACCATTCCAGCAAACTTGTTTCCACTGCATTTTACAGTTTCAGCTTATTTCGTTATTGAATAGAAAACCAGTTTTGTTGTATCTTTGTTATTTTGTGTTAAGCACCTGTTAATAATCTGTATTCATTTTGTTCTTCTCATAAAATCTGAATCAACAATTTCCTAGCAACTGTCAAATCTTTTTTTCTTACATACATTGTACTTTGAGGGGGGGTTTTCCCATGAGATTTTCCTTCTTTCCTAGTTTATTTCAGTGTATCTTTTGTATTTGGGTGCCTAACATGGCCTCGTTGTCAAGACCCATTCTTTATTTTCAACATAGTGATGTTCATAGGGGTTGTTGGAGATACTTCACACACACCTAGGAATTGTTTTTCCTAAGGTTTTCCCTATGTTTACTAGTCATTATTCAGTCTCCTATAGTCTAGGGAGATAATTCCTCTAGGATAATATTGTCTTCAGTTCACACTTCAGTTTGATCAGTTGAGTGGAGTCTAGATGCCACATTGGGATCATCACCATGCAGCATTGAGATCATCACCAACTAATGCACTTTTTCCTTGGGATCATCAACAGACTAGCGCATTACTCATGATTCCTTGATCTCCTCCTCACTTCACTATGTTTCAGTCAGTTAATTTAAGACTAAGATACTAGTTAACTCAGACTAGGTGGCAGTTAACTCCCATAACTTCTTGAGAGACTAGACTAGGTGGAAGTTTACTCTCGTAACTGTTGGTGTGTGTCCAGATCACTCTAGACCACCACTATGGAACATTGGCTTCTCCTCCAGTGCACATTAGTTGAGTTATACAAAGTATATCATGTGTACATTATCATTCATTCAGTTGGTTAATGAGAATTCTTTTCTCATATATTCTCTGCAATCTGTGTATGTCATTTGCTAGCTAGATCTATTCTATGCAGGTTCAACACATTTACAAAATCTCTTGTTGATTTATCTCAATTTGGTTAACACATGGTTCCTCCTCTTGAAACTTTTCATCTTCTTGAAATTGTTCATCTTCACTAATGAGAGGAACTAATGAACTCTCATGAGTATTAAAATATTCACCTTCATCTTCTTGGAACTATACATGTAACTCAATGGTGCAGCTATTGGTTTTGGATAATCTAAACCTAAGGGATGATCATCCTTCTTATCTCCGGGAACCTGGCATCGTGCAAGTTTTGGTTCATCTTTACAAACATGGACTTCCTGCACTACTTTAACCATCGATAGTTCAAATTCATGGATCAGAATCAAACCATAGGCTGCAATAAAATTTCCTTCTAACTTAATAGAAACAGCTTGGGCCTCGTCTAGATTTTGACGTTCCTTATGCCTGATGAAAATACAAAAAATACCATCAAATGCCTCAATATAATAATTTAAATCATAATCATGAGTAGGCCCTATGGTAGCAGGGATCTTATAATAAATATTGAAAAAAGAGCATTAAAATCAATGACAATCTCATCCTCATTCTTTTTAATATTATCAAAAGCATTAATTCAAGAAAATTTGTCTGGATTTTCTACCCATATTTCAATAAAATTCTCTTGGAACGAATCCCATCCATCAATGGAGGAATCAAAAAGGGATTTGTACCATGTTCGGGCCTCCCACTCGAGGGTCGGAAAAAACATCTTCATCGCCACATGCTCATGTTCCAGCTCAAAATCATCCAATAATTTTGAAAAAGTAGCCAAGTGATCCTCAACTGATTCTCCCAACCTCCCTACAAACAAAGGTAATCATTTAATCCATTTATGTGTAGGTAAGTCATGAGGATAGTTTGGAAAGGATACAAAACTTAGTGGGTCAAAAGCAAAAAATATACACCTTACTGGTGGCCTCACAACTGTGGCCATATTGTCAATCTTAGATAGAAACAAGCACATCTGGTACCCTACTACTAGCTCGAGATGGAAATAAAACGAAATATGAAGATGTCAAAGATACACTCACCATAGTGCTCGTTGAAAAAGAACTTACCTAATAACTCATACACTTACCAAATATGAGAGGAGTTCTTGATGAAAGGGTAGTCTTGTTCCAGGAAAAGATGTTAGATTTTGTTCAATCTCGGAACTAAACCTCATGAGGGAATCGAAACCAAAAGATATTCTTATGTAAGTCCCTTCTGGAGTCATCCCTATATCATGTGGATTCACCACGTGAGTTAGAAAAAATATGGAAAATAAAATTAAAAAATCACCAATGTCATTGTCACCAAGGTTGGCGTTCCTCGACAATGACATCGATTTGTTAGCACACTTTTCCACCCTCCAATTGAGCTAATAAATCTAATATATCAGCGATGAAAAAATGGTTAATTAAAGGAGTAAATCCCCAAATTGTCACGAGATAGACTCCTCTTCATTTGAGTTGGAGCTTGCCAGCCTCAGGGGGGAGTCCTTAGGGTGATTTTCTACAAAATAAGACAAAAAAAACAGTTGTAATTTCTTGGACAGCGTGTTAATTCCTCCCAAGACGTGGGTAAAATAGTTAGTTTTAGCTTGGAGGGATCCTACAATATTATCACAAGATAAATAGAAATAAATAGAATGATAAAACTACTCATAAGATAGCTAAATCACAATGAATAGTAATGAACTAATTGGACTGTTCAAATCATGAGAATTATTGGTCAGTTGCGACTAATACTCATGGATATGGGTCATAAATTAATGACTTACACTATGTAGTTAATCCCGAAAATGATATCTAACTAATTAATAATTTAGCAAGAATAAACCAAAACACCAACAAGAAGAAAGGTTCAACATAAACACATAACATATTTACTATTGACTTGTCAAAGGGTTGATTACGCCACAATCAACAAGTCCACAACCGGTACAATGATCATTCTTGCTCAAAAGAAAGTAGATAGTCTATAGAATAAGAGAGAAGAGAGAGAGAGGAAAGAAAGATAGAAAGAATATGTGTTGTTGCCACAAAAATCCGACCGTAATAATGAATAAGCCTCTTCATTATATAGAGAGAGTAAGGCACACTTCCCAAGAGGAGAAGATGAGGACGTGTGAATGAGTAATTTATGAATTAATGCACATGAGGGAATAAGTGTGAGTGAGTAATGCACATCGGTGAGTTATGAGTGAGAGTGTATGCACGTGGTGAGTTAAAGGATCACATGTGTGAGAGTGTGAGGGACAGTTAAGTGAAGGAGTGGTGCATGTGTGAGGATAAGAGGAAGTTAATTCATGGAAATTGAGATAATGGTGAGTGAAGAGGGAAATTATAAGTTAAGTGAAGGTAAGAGTGAGTTGAGTGTTTAGTTAACTAAAACATATCAACACAGGCCAACTATGCATGCACTAACCAAGGAAGAGGAATTCCCCTGTTTTTTAGGGATTTTCTTAAATTTTAGGAAAATAGCGTTTAAAAGAAATTTGATGGGAATTTTGGGAAATTAATGCATGGAAAGTGAAGAAACGTTAGGTGAGGAAAATTTAGTGAGAAAATTTAGCCTTAATTGGCTAAAATTTCTCCAGGTAAGTGCCACCTCATCCTATGTGTCTTCTTCACTTTAATTAATTCTCATTTAATGCTTATGCATTGGAAAATGTGCCCTTGTCAAATGGTGCCATGTAGATGCCACATCACACTGAAACTTTTCCATATGTTAGAATCTAATCTTTCCACTTGTCATTTTTGGAGATGACTACCACTGCTAAAATAGAAGTTTCCAAAAATAGTCGTCCAGTCCTAAAAATTCAAAACTCATTGGATCTCATCCAAACTATCCAAAAATGCTCGGGATGACTAGGAGAACACCACCACATGTTAATTGTCTAAATATAGACACTGCCAAAAATAGAATGTTCTCTCATGTCAATGATATCATACTCATCGGATTAATTTTTATGAGAGGATTCCAAATTCACAATCATAATTGGCATGCGAGCCCCAGTGCTCAAACTGCTAAAAATATAAATCTGTGACAAATCATCCTGAAAGGGTTCCAAAGGACTCATAATGTCTCTAGGATCTATACTATGTGCAATTTCATCCCCATATGCTCACAACTATTCTAGTAAAATGCATGTCCATGCTTGAAGAACTATCAAAATGGAATTTGGAAATTACTAAGTCATCTTCAAGGAACCCTTGAACTTGGTACACTTCCACTTTTTCAATACCAACCTTGATAATTCCTACCGTAGAAAAAAAAATCCAATCCCACCCTTTGATTGTAATGTTAAAAACGTTTGTCATAGACTTTTGAAATGCACTCCAAGATTGTTATATGGATTCTTGACGAAAATCAAGGATATGGATACAAAGTATATCATATATTGAACAACTCTATACAATAACATGTTTCACAACAATCCCTAGAAGCATGCAATAAGCTTACTAAATTGTTAGTTTTACCCAAACACGCTGATTTTCAACATGTGCCAACAATTTCAATAAAATTCACTCCCTACCTAAAATATGCACTCAAAGGCAACAAATATCTTGAAGGGGTGTTATCTTGATTCCACAAGGGTTAATCTCCTCTTCTTTGTCTTGAAAGATTGGATTGTAGAATGAAGTTCCAGGTTCTATGGGTCCTTTTTTGTGCATCAATTGCCTCATTTCATCTACAAACTCCATGAAAGCTTCATCCAGTTCTTCCTTAGTTGCGTAAACTTGAGATCTAGTCCTTAACATTATTTTCCCCCTTTTTTTATAATTTGAGAATGAAACACAATAAGATTTGATACTAACTTGTAACAATCTTATAACCAAATGGGACCTATTATAGTGCAAGTTGTAGGTTGGGCAAAGCCTGACCCAACCACAAAGGAAGTTAAACAACTTGGGAATCCTACACCCAACGTCACCTCGATGTAGGTCCCAAACTTCAAGGGTGACTAGGTCACTCTAGGGAGGCGATCTCGGTGACCCTAGGGGGGTTGAGATGGATATGGAGAGAAATGAAAGTGAATCCCATAGAGTTCAAGTCTAAGTGGAATTAAAAGTGGGAAGAGATGCCTTGTAAGTCAATTGATTGTTTCCCCAAAGGTATATTACTTCTCCAGATGATTGTACATGCCTGAGACATAAGAAAATATAACTTGCAATGATATATGTTAGTATGGATCAGCAAGTTAAGATTGTTGTCCCTAATTTGAAGCAATATATGACATTTTATATTAGTAAGTAAGACATTCAAATCAGCATGTAAAACATAATATCAATCAACAATATTATCAATGAGTATGGTAATCAAGTATGACTGAAAAATGTCACTTTAAGGTTGAATCAAGCAAGTTGTTATAACATGTATTTTCTGCATAAAATTGCAGCCTTATGGTTGTATCATTCAATGGCATGCAGAAGCAAAATCAACCATGGAAAAGTGCCAAGAACTATCGCAAAAGGTGTTCCCTATTTAGTAGACAAGGTGAGTGAAGTTAGAGAGCTAGTCTAGGGTTAGTTTAGGAGTTAAGAGAGTGTTACTAGAGAGGGTTATGCAGCCCTAATGGCAGTAGGTTAAATTTTGTAACAGAAATTAAAGTAGTGGTATATAGGGGACACCCTAGTAGGGGAATACTCCTCTCTATGAGGCAAAACAACTTCAAGCAAGAAACCTTTCAAAAGATCAAAAATTGTGTTTCCCAAGGCAATGATTTTATATCTCCAATGAAAAAAATGTATGAATAGTGCCTTTACTATTGGGTTAATGGAGTCAAATAAAGAAAGATCTATAGAAGCTACCTCCTTGGGGGTGTAAGCCCTTTTAATTCCCAAGGCAAGTTTCTCTAGCTAGGGTTTAAGCTAAGAGGGTGTATGCACTTATACTTCTCTTAGAAAACCCTTGTTTATTCAATAAGATGAAGCAATAAAATGATGAATACTATGGTAGGGGTGCATGCCCTTATACTTCCCACCTATCTCCTAGCACAACAATCCTTGACTTGAAAAAGAATGATAGCATAAGAGTCAAATACCATACCAAAATCAAGAAATATACCAAGATAATCCACCATAAAAGCTAGAAAAATACCATCCAAGGCTAGCGCCTCACTCCTCCATCAACCATTCATCAAGATACCCATAAAAAAGTGCACAAAAGACAAATGGAGCCAAGTGTAGCGAAAATTTCAGACCAATACTTCTCACAATGAGGGAGAGTTATGTTAAAATGAGATCTTATGATATCTTATTTATACAAAATGTCACCAAGGTGACTTGTCCACAAATTAAGGGGTAAACCACAAGATTAGGGGTAAACAGCCCTAATATTTCCCCCCTAACAAAGTAATATTAAGCAATTCATTTTAAATTTCACTTTTGCACCAATAAAACCCTAATTTACATGGGCATCGCCCCTTTAGGGGACGTTTTGGCACTAGGAGAAGGTCATTGGTGATGTAGGAATGTAGAAAGGTTCCCAAAGCCACGTGTCAAGCATCCAAATGTCTTCCTTCATGGTAAAATCCTAAAACACCTCAAAACTTCCAAGTGCCAATGCATACCATCTCACCACCATGCCCTAGCCCCCCAAACATGACGTCAAGCTCAAAAAGAGGATGTTTTTCCCCTCCTGAGAAAATTGTTTGGAAAGTGAGGGATGGGCTATGTTGTCCAAGTCATCATCAAGGCCTTCCAAGTCTGATCTTTCTCATTTTGAATGTATTCCATTGGCACCCAACCTATGGGATTATAACCCCATGGAAACCCAAGCTAGGCTTGTTCTCCCAAAACTGTCCACCAACTAGGTTCTGTAAAGACAAATGAGCATGCCCTCCAAGGATCTCAAGTCATAACATCATGATCAGTGAATCCAATCAATAAATAAGACATCTAAGCATGTGCATCAAATATCACTATATCAAACAATTAGTTGCTCAAAGACACTATGCGACTTGTCAAGCTTGAATATGGGAGGGTTGACAAGGTGCCCTATTGGGTAGATCTTGCCCTAGGTCAAGGAGAGTTTCCAAGAGATCCCTCTCTAAGACATGTAAATTGGATGAAGTGGTTGGGATCAAGACTGAATAAGCATAGGCCTCATGACATATAAGGGGTCATAGTGTCTCATTCATGAGTGCCTTTGTAGAAGGTGTGTGGTACATTTTTCCCCAATGCACTCTTTCCAAGCCCATCAATTTCCTTTTATCTTTATTTCTTTGTATTTTCTTTCAATATAACATAAGGAGAGATTAAAGGTTATTGTCTTGGCATGGTGACTAGATGAAGGCAATGTCACCCAAAAACACCTAGTGGAAATGAGAAGGTTGGCTCGTGATGAGACCCCCATTTCTCTTAGCCATGCAACTGAGAGCCATTACCATGGTTTGGTGACCAGATGATGGAAATTTCATACCAATATATATTAATGGACATGATAGGTCAGCTCGTGATGAGACCTCCTATCCTTCAACTAACCCTTTAAGCATTCTTTATTATATTGTGGGTCCTCTTTACTCAAATATAATCATTTCATTGTTTTCTTGGGTGATCCTTGGGTGAAGCATATGGAAGGTTTATACAAGGATTTTATCTTTTACCCAACATCAGCCCCTTCTAGGACTCCATCCCTTTCTTCCCATAGAATGAGGGACAGCCCCTTCTTGTGTCAATACACCTTAAAATCCTAGGAGATAAGGAAATGGAGAGGAACAATGATGGAAAGTGGTAAGTATGGTCAGGAAAAATATGATGGCTCATTAAGGGAGTTCCCAGTAGAAAACCCACCCCTAAGGAAAACCACTTACTAGGGCACAATGTCAACCACCAAGGTGAAGCAAGGAAAAAGGAATAATGTCCAAGAATATATTTAAATCTAGAGAAATCTAAGATACAACATACTCAACTAGCTTAAATATTGAAATGATGCTCACCATAAGACTGACTTGTACCTCATGCAGCAAGGACCACTACCTTTCGGAAGCCAACTAGTGTGGTGGATGACATCTGCAAATCTATGACCATTTGTGGTATTGAGTGGGTTTTTCATATTTTCAAAGGGTATTGTTGGTCATGTAGTCTCTCGTAACTCCATATCAGTAATCTGAGGGACTTGAGACATAATATCCTTAGTTATCCACAAAATGGTGATAACATATGGCTCCTACTTGGGGACATGTGCATGTTGTAGAGTGTATGAGAACTGCAACATCTTCTGGTAGACCTATGCCTGCAAGGAAACATCAAATTGTCAAATGCAGGATGGCCTACTCATCCTTGTTCTCATATGATGATAATTAAATCCCACTAAACTAGAAAAAGAAAATTTTGAAATTTTTTCAATAAATTCTAAGCTAAGCATGAAATCAATAGTGCAGGTAGAGAAAAATGAAAATGAAATGCATCTAAACTAGTATGAGCAATCAATATGCAAATGCAGGGAATAAAAATGACTTACCTACTTACCTGGGGAACGGGCCCTGAAGAAGTCATGTGACCTGGATGTGAGGTTGGAGAAGAGACTCATCTACTGGTAGTGGCATCTTTCTCCCATCTAATAATATCATATAGTACCTTTCTTTGTCAAACTTATTCCAAATGATGTAAGGGTCAATCCATGAATTATTGTCTTTTTGGTCGTATATGTGCTTTCCCTTTCTTTTATCCCACATGATCACAAAACTACCTTCATTGAAATCGATGCGAGGTGTATTCTCACCGTATGGAAGCTCTTTGTGGAGTTTATCTTTGACGATTTCTTCATGTTTATCATCTTCCTTATTCAAAATTTGGATAGACCCTGGCTCCTTCCCATGATATTTTGCAAGTTTGTATGTGTATTGATATGTCCATGGAAGAAGTGTGTCTATGGAGTCCTCTTGCATGAAGGGTAACTCAAATGGTTCATACTCAATGGTCTATGGGAGTACATCATAATCGGATTCACTGGCATAATTAGGACCATCAAGATATCACGTGTCTATCATATTTCTCTTGATTGTATAGTATCTGAAAAGTGCCATCTCCCATAGGAATGTGTGCATGGGTGAGATCCATGCTAAGGAAACCCCCAAGAGCAGTAGACCATCTCCTAGATAAAATCATCCCCCAAGCATATGAAACGTCGATCACTATTGTTTCCATGAGAATGTTGATATGTAGAAAATCAATCAGGAAAACTTCAACGTCCTCACATACCCCGAGGACTTTGACCTTTCTGGAATCAATGACACATACATTTCCATAAGGTCAAGTTGTCTTCAAACCAAGTTCTTTCATTACCTTCAATGATATGATAATTGTTGAGGCTCCTTAATCAAGCATGCAATTGTTCAAGCGAAGGTCATTCATACCTAATGAAATATAGAAAGGAGGGTTCTTGTCCCTTGCTTGATCAAGATACATAGTGTTTAACATGATAGGAGGATCCTCCTTCTTGGTCGGCACTTGTAATATTTTCAAAATTTCCCTTTTTACAGAATGGATCTTACACATATTTTTCATTGGGACCATCATATTTAGTTTTCCAAACATGTTTCCAACATCTATATTCAATTGAATGTCATTTG
Source organism: Picea engelmannii (assembly GCA_009831015.1). Lineage (NCBI taxonomy): Eukaryota > Viridiplantae > Streptophyta > Pinopsida > Pinales > Pinaceae > Picea > Picea engelmannii. The sequence goes on along the minus strand of ML783078.1, from coordinate 1,097,373 downwards.
TAGGAGTTTTCTTAGGAAGCAACTCACATACCGGCGGTGGAGGTGGTGGAGCCACCTTTTCTACTAATGGAATAGGAGTATTAGGTTGTGATGGAGGGGCTAAAGAATTTTTTCTTCTATAGGTTAGGATTTCCCTCCTCTTCAATTCCTTCTTTTGGTCATCTATCAATTTATTTAAGGCCCAGAGTATCCCCTCTATTTCTCCTATTCTTTTGGCTTCATTGATTTGTCCTTGAGTAACCTGTTCATCGTTGAGATTTCAAATCATGAAGTTTATATCGTCGGGATAATCTTCATCTTGTTGGGGTCACTCATAATCCCTATGGGGTTCTTGGCATGGAAGACACCAAGCTTCTATATCAATTTTCCCAACAATTTTCAAAGTATATGGGGCCTTTTCCTCTTGTTGAGGTCTTGGTTTCCAACCGGTGGCATCTCTTTGTTGTCTGGAAAACTGAGGTCTGGGAGCAAATTGATTTCTTTCCACTATAGTCATATGGTTAATAAGTTGATTCTACACCTGAACAAACTAAGTATTCATTTGGTCTATCTTCTGAGTCAGGAGAGCAATCAGATCAGGAACATCGTTGTTGGAAACCTTCGTCCTTGATTATGTATTGTTACGATGGTACTTAAAAGGTTCTATTTTTTAATCAAGGATATTTTCTTCAATGTCGATACTGAACTCTTTAGCCTTTGCCAATGATGTGGTCTTTTTATCTTTAAGAATGTATCAGAACTATCCTTCAAAGCCATTCATGTAAAGGAGATAAACTGATGATGTTGTAGGACAGTAATCTGTTGGAATTTGATTGTACAACTTGTCAAATCTGGAAATGAATTGCCTCACCATTTCATTCTCCTTTTTCTTTATTTGATTCAACTGAGTCCCAAGTGTCCCACCATCTTCTTTTCTTGACCACCTTCTCTTGAATAAGGTGTAAAAATCATCATAGGTCGTGATATTATTATCAGGGAGTCCTTTGAACATATCAAGGGATTCCTCAGTCAATGATGAAGTGAATAGTCTCATGGAAACATCTTCATGATCAATACAAGCATCGTCCAAATCCCAACCCATGACGTAAATGTGGTCTTTGCCAGTTATCACATTGTTTTCCGGGAAGTTTGGCAACCACTTGTTGACTTTTGTTGTTATTTTGTTAGGGTAACCTTGGATATTGGCCTTGTTAAGGGGTTTGATGAGGTCCCTTGCCCAAGGGTGAGCCATTTGAAGAAGAGGAAGGGTATTATGGAAAAGGGTTTTAGCAATGGGAAACTTCATAGGAGGCCTTCTTTGGTAAACCTTAGAATGCTTGAACCTCCCAGGGGAAAAATGTTTGGGGAAAGAAGGATTCTGGGAAGGTGGAGTCGCTATATGAGTGTCAAAATTAACTCATCAAGAAAGGTGGAAAGGGAATGTCCCTCGGATGGATTCGCTAGGAAAGCTAAGGGAAAGGCTTTGGGATAGCTTACCAAAGTGGCATTAAGGTACGAATAAGATTCCAAATATTCCCCAGAAATGGCGCCAAAATGTTATAGTACAAGTTGTAGGTTGGGAAAAGCCTGACCCAACCACAAAGCAAGTGATACAACTTGGGAACCCTATACCCAATGTCACCTCGATGTAGGTCTCGCAGTTCAAGGGTGACTAGGTCACTCTAGGGAGGCGATCCTGGTGACCCTAGGGGGATTGAGATGGAGATGGATATAAATGGAAGTGAATCCCATAGAGCTCAAGTATAAGTGGAATGAAAAGTGGGAAGATATCCCTTGCAAGTCAAGTGATTGTTTTCCCAAAGGTATATTACTTCTCCGGGTGATTGTACCTACCCAAGACACAAGAAAATCTGACTTGCAATGACATATGTTAGTATGGATCAGAAAGTTAAGCTTGATTTCCATAATTTGCAGCAATATATGAAAGTTTATATCAGCAAGTAAGACATTCAAATCAACATGTAAAGCATAATATCAATCAACAGTATTATCAATCAGTATGGTAATCAAGTATGACTGAAAAATGGCACTTTAAGGCTGAATAAAGAAAGTTGTTATAACATGTATTTTATGCAGAAAATTGAAGCCTTGTGGCTGTATCATTCAATGACATGCATCAGAAAAATCAACCATGGAAATGTGCCAAGAACTAGCCTAAAAGGTGTGCCCTAGTTAGTAAACTAGGTGAGTGAAGTTAGAGAGCTAGTCTAGGGTTAATTTAGGAGTTAAGAGAGTGTTAGTAGCGAGGGTTATGCAGCCCTAATGGATGTAGGTTAAATTTTGTAACATAAATTAAAGTAGTGGTTGAGAGGGGACACCCTAATAGGGGAAGACTCCTTTCTATGAGGCAAAACAACTTCAAGCAATAAACCTTTCCAAAGATCAAAAATTGTGTTTCCCAAGGCAATGATTTTATATCTCCAATGAAAAAAATGTATGACTAGTGCCTTTAATATTGGGTTAATGGAGTCAAATAAAGAAATATCTAGAGAACCTACCCCCTTGGGGGTGTGAGCCCTTTTAATTCCCAAGGCAAGTTTCTCTAGCTAGGGTTTAAGCTAAGAGGATGTATGCACTTATACTTCTCTTTGAAAACCTGTGTTTAATCAATAAGATGAAGCAATAAAATGATGAAGACTATGGTGGGGGTGTATGCCCTTATACTTCCCACTTAGCTTCTAGCACAACAATCCTTGACTTGAAAAAGAATGATAGCATAAGAGTCAAATACCATACCAAAATCAAGAAATATGCCAAGATAATCCACCATAAAAGCTAGAAAAATATCATCCAAGGCTAGCACCTCACTCCTCCATCAACCATTCATCAACATAGCCATAAACAAGTGCACAAGAGACAAATAGAGCCAAGTGTAGCAAAAAATTCAGACCAATACTTCTCACAATGAGGGAGAGTTATGTTAAAATGAGATCTTATGATATCTTATTTATACAAAATGTCACCAAGGTGACTTGTCCACATATTAAGGGGTAAACCACAAGATTAGGGGTCAACAACCCTAATCTTGCTCCCCTAACAAAGTAATATTAAGCAATTCATTTAAAATTTCACTTTTGCACAAATAAAACCCTAATTTACATGGACATCGCCCCTTTAGCGGACGTTTTGGCACTAGGAGAAGGTCATTGTTGATGTAGGAAGGTAGCAACGCTTCTCAAAGCTATGTGTCAAGCATTCAAATGTCTTCCTTCATGGTAAAAGCCTCATACACCTCAAAAATTCCAAGTGCCAATGCATATCATATCACCACCATGCCCTAGCCCCTCAAACATGACGTCAAGCTCAAAAAGAGGACGTTTTGCCCCTCCTAGGAAAATCGTTTGCAAAGTGAGGGATGGGCTATGTCGTCCAAGTCATCATCAAGGCCTTCCAAGTCTGATCTTTCTCATTTGGCATGCAGGACATTAGCACCCAACCTATGGACTTATAACCCCATGGAAGCCCAAGCTAGGCTTGTTCTACCAAAACTGTCCACCAACTAGGTTTTGCAAAGACAAATGAGCACGCCCTCCAAGGATCTCAAGCCATAACATCATGATAAGTGAATCCAATAAATAAATAATCCATCTAAGAATGTGCATCAAATATCACCATATCAAACAATTAGTTTCTCAAAGACACCATGTGACTTGTCAAGCTTGAATATGGGAGGGTTGACAAAGTTCCCTATTGGGTAGATCTTTCCCTAGGTCAAGGAGAGTTTCCAAGAGATCGCTCTCTAAGACATGTAAAGTGGATGAAGTTGATCTAGGTGGATCATCTTAAAATTAGATAGAGTTAAATTATTCAAAATGTAAAGTAAATCTTACAAAGTGGAATATCTCGTCAGCAGCTTTCCGGTGACGTTCGTTTCGGGGAAAACGGCCTCCAGAAGAAAAAGATATCAGCAGTGGAAGTTTCGTCAAAGATGGTGAAAAATGGTTAGAAATGGTTAAGAACTGTAATTTGGGGCTATGGGAATTGAACCCAAGACCTTGTGAAAAGGCCACCATGACCCGATGGTTTGGAAAAAAAAAAGGGGTGGTCAAGGGCTTAGCCCTTGACCTTGCCAACACCGAGGCCTCCCCATTGGTATTTAAATGTTATATCAAAACCATATGTTATAACCCAAAAACCAACCATATAAATCGCGCAAAAGTTCAACCATATGTTATAACCCAAAATCCAAACATATAAATCGTGCCAAGCCAAACTATATGCCATATCATATATTAAAATCACATATGTGGTGGGAGGAGAAGCCAGCGGGTTTTACCCCGGGACTTCCGCCCCCCTAACCACCATAACTACCAACGTTCCACCGCCATGAGATGTGGCAAGAGATGGTGCGATAACCTTAAAAATTACCAAGATTTGGGGGATTTTGGAGGGCACGTGGCCCATAGCTCGCACCTCCCTAAAAACCATTGTTTTTTCTTCATTATTTAAATGAGGCATGGGCATGAATCCCTAGGTGTGGATTTTAATGTAGGCAGACACTGGCACGTAGATCGAGGTGGTTATGCACAGTGATCGAGGTGGATTTGCACACAGCCCGAGGTGGATTTGCATGTAGACCGAGGTGGTTTTGCACGTAGATCGAGGTGGTTCTGAGTTTGCACACATCCTGAGGCCATATGGACTATACAAATCATAGGCAGATTTTGGGAATTGTGCCAAGAAGGGCATTCTGAGTCTAGTTTCTGAAATATATCGAGTTTATACTCAAAAGTCTCGGTTTTTCGCAGGGATTCTAGATCCAGCTTCAGTTTTTGCATTCAGGCATCTAGACAGAAAAGTTCTCACAGAATCTTTCAGATATACAGAAAGGTATTCATGTTCATACCTAAAAGTCTCAGAATTTCATCTAGCAAGTGATGTTGAAGTCTGTTACTATATATGTCAGACATAAATCAAAAGTCACTTTGTAAGCATTTGAATACTTAATCTATTGGCCTTCCCATTTGGAAAGTGGCCTGGAGACGTAGCCAGGGGGTCTGGTGAACTCCGTTACCAATTCTTGTTCATAGATAGTTTGCTTACATGTTTATGTGCTCAAGTGCTTGATGGATGTTCTTTAATTTTGCATTACAAAGGCGGTTAACAGTTAAAAATTCACGTGCAAATAATGGTTAAAGATCTTGAATTTTAGATCAATTTAAATTTCAGATCAAGTTGGTATCAAAGCGAGGTTAACCATTGCTTTGTGAGTTGATGTTAACAAGATCCAAGATTCAGCGTGGTGAAGGAGAACTTGAAGAGTTTGATCCAGAGATTGGATCAAGAAGAGGAAGGATGTCTTCACCAAAAGGAGAAGATGGAGCTTCTTCTATCCCTTCTGAAGGGGATTTTCTGAAAGCTTTCATGAGAATGCAAACAATGGTAGAGGATCTCTATCAAGATCGAAAGAAAGGTGAACAAAGTGGACCATCTCATACAGAAGGTAAAAAAGAAGGAGGTGGTGAGGAACCCCCTAAAACCCCACCAACTTATCCATCTCTTCTTGATGGTTCTATTCCTTCTCCATTTGAAAAACTAAAAATAAAAGTTGATCCTAATATGCCTCATTTAAAGCTTGATATTAAGTTTGAATTACCTATGTATAATGGAGAGCTTAATGCTAAAAAATTGGACAATTGGATCCGTCAAATTGAAGTTTATTGTAGGATTCAAAAGTTTACTGAAGATGCTATTAAAATTCAGTTGGATTCTCTCTGACTCGGAGGGACTGCTCTCATTTGGTGGGAGAGAAGATCTCAAGAGGATCTTGCCACAAAAGGAAAAATCGTTTCCTCTTGGTATGAGTTCATTTCAACACTTAAAAAGCAATTTTATCCATTAGGGTATATGCAGCAAGCTATGATGGATTGGCAGAATTTGAGACAAAGTAAGGGACAAAGTGTGCAAGAATACACACAAGAATTTTGAAAAAGAGCATTGGTACTTGGTATACCTCTCTACACTCAGGAAACTCTTCTCAAATATATAGGAGGATTGCATACTTATTTATGTCATATGATATTGATGTTTAATCCGACTAACCTTGACGAGGTGTGTGTTCAAGCAACTCACATTGAGTCAAAAAGGAAGAGTGTTCATGATGTTTCTTCAGTTGAATCCGTCCAGGCGAAAGAAGGCAAGGAAAAGTGGAAAGTTAAACATGCAACTACAATGAAGAAGGGTGATGAGAGACCTACATGCTCACATTTTCAAAAGAAAGGGCATGAAGAGGCAAAGTGTTGGAAGCTACATCCTGAAATGAAACCGAAGTGGTTTAAGGATCGGAAGGGGAAGCAAACAACCACAGTTATCGTTGAGGACCTTGGATCAAATTCCGAGGACGAAACAAAGATAACAATCGTAGGTGTGAAAGGTAAATCTATTGTTGATAATGATTCTAGCATTGGTTCTTCATGTGCTTCTACTTCTAAATATGATGACAATTCTAAGGATAGAAAGAGGAATGCATTGTTTCATATAAGAGTGATTACAAAACAAACAAAG
>ML783078.1:1006075-1077077 GCA_009831015.1 Picea engelmannii | reverse complement strand
ATACCTTAGGCGACCCTTTTGAGTGGTAAAAGGGTGTTGATTATATCCAAAGGAGGTCAAAAAGGGTGGTACTGGCATAGAGTTGGAGGTCAATGGTATGTAGTATGGGCATAGAACATAGTCAAAACCGGGGACCAACAGATTAACAACAAAACCACACAAGAAACCTTATCCATTAGGTTGGGTATGCAAAGATTAAAGATTACAAGTAACACAACAATGTGATCTAAAGTTTGCAATTACATCTAAGTTTGTAGATGAGGTTGAATTTGATGTGGTCCCACTAGATATCTGTGGAATTGTGTTGGGTAGTTCGTACTTATATGATCGAAAAGTGATCTTCTATCGAGAACGTAATCAGTATCACTTGTTTAAACAAGGAATTGAGTACATAGTTCATTCACATTCATTCAAAAACGACAAATCATTGGGCACTACACAACAATTAAAAAGGGTTGTTAATGCAAGTTGGAATTTGGCACTTATGTCTATACAATGTAAGGAAGAAAAGAATCCTAAGCATGAAAAGGAAGTGTCATTTCACTACAATGCACCTATTTTGGTTGATAGTGTTTCTATGGTTAAAATCCAGCATGGTTTGGGTACAATCTATTTCACAGGTTCAATGTTTATATTCAGCTTATTACTCATCAACAGTATGTGGTTGGTTCCGACAATGTTGAATGAAGATGTGATTAAGAATGTGATTAATGTACTTAACAATGTCAGTGCAGTGTTGATTGTTGTATTGTTGAGTCAGATGTACAGGTTCCAGGAGGAATGGATAGGTGATACAGGAAAAGTGAGACAAACATGTCCTCACTTATTTTCTGAATGATTTCATACTTTTTGTGGCCAAAAAGCTTTTCAGTGGGAAGGTTTGATCCAAGTGGATCATCTTAAAATTCTATAGAGTTAAAGTATTCAAAATTCAAAGTAAATCTTACAAAGTGGAATATCTCATCAGCATCTTTCCGATGGCGTTCGTTTCGAGCAAAACGGCCTCCGGATGACAAAGATATCAACAGTGGAAGTTTCGTCAAAGATGGTGAAAAATGGTTAGAAATGGTTAAGAAATGTAATTTGGGGCTATGGGAATTGAACCCAAGACCTTGTGAAAATGCCACCATGACCCCATGGTTTGGAAAAAAAAAAAGGGGTGGTCAAGAGCTTAGCCCTTGACCTTTCCAACACCGAGGCCTCCCCTTGGTATTTAAATGTTATATCAAAACCATATGTTATAACCCAAAAACAAACCATATAAATTGCGCCAAAGTTCAACCATATGATATAACAAAAACCATATGTTATAACACAAAATCCAAACATATAAATCACGCCAAGCCAAACTATATGCCATATCATATATTAAAATCACATATGCGGTGTTAAATGTTATATCAAAACCATATGTTATAACCCAAAAACAAACCATATAAATCGTGCCAAAGTTCAACCATATGATATAACAAAAACCATATGTTATAACACAAAATCCAAACATATAAATCACGCCAAGCCAAACTATATGCCATATCATATATTAAAATCACATATGCGGTGGGAGGAGAAGCCCGCGGGTTTGACCCCCGGACTTTCGCCCCCCTAACCACCACAACTACCAACACGCCACCGCCATGAGACGTGGCAAGAGATGGCGCGATAACCTTAAAAATTGCCAAGATTTGGGGGATTTTGGAGGGCGCATAGCCCATAGATCACGCCTCCCTAAAAACCATTATTTTTTCTTCATTATTTAAATGAGGCATGGGCACGAATCTCGAGGTGTGGGTTTTAATGCAGGCAGACACTGGCATGCAAATCGAGGTGGTTCTGCACAGTGACCAAGTTGGATTTGCACATAGCCCGAGGTGGATTTGCATGCAGACTGAGGTGGTTTTGCACGTAGATAGAGGTGGTTCTGAGTTTGCATGCATCCCGAGGCCATACATATTGTACAAATCAGAGGCAGATTTTGGGAATTGTGCCAAGAAGGGCATTCTGAGTCCAATTTATGAAATATATTGAGTTTATACTCAAAAGTCTCGGTTTTTCACAAGGATTCCAGATCCAGCTTCAGTTTTTGCAACCAGGCATCCAGACAGAAAAGTGCTCACAGAATCTTTCAGATATACAGAAAGGTATTCATGTTCATACCTAAAAGTCTCAGAATTTCATCTAGCAGGTGATGTTGAAGTCTGTTACTGTATATGTCAGACAGAAATCAGAAGTCACTTTGTAAGCATTTGAATACTTAATCTATCGGCCTTCCCATTTGGAAAGTGGTCCGGAGACGTAGCTAGGTGGTCTGGTGAACTCCGTTACCAATTCTTGTTCATATATGGTTTGCTTACATGTTTATGTGCTCATTTGCTTGATGGATGTTCTTTAATTTTGCATTACAAAGGTGGTTAACAGTTAAAAATTCACATGAAAATAATCGTTAAAGATCCTGAATTTTAGATCAAGTTAAATTTCAGATCAGAAGTGGTTGGCATCCATACTGAATAGGCATAGGCCTCATGACATATAAGGGGTCATAGTGTCTCATTCATGGGTGACTTTGTAGAAGGTGTGTGGTACATTTGTCCCCAATGAGCTTTTTCCAAGCCCATCAATTGCCTTTTATCTTTCTTTCTTTGTATTTTCTTTCAATATAACATAAGGAGATATTAAAGGTTATTGTATTGGCGTGGTGATTAGATGATGGCAATGTCACCCAAAAACACCTAGTGGAAATGAGAAGGTTGGCTCGTGATGAGATCTCCATTTCTCTCAGCCATGCAACTAAGAGCCATTACCATGGTTTGGTGACCAGATGATGGAAATGTCATACCAATATATATTCATGGACGTGATAGCTCGACTTGTGATGAGACCTCCTATCCTTCAACTAACCCTTTAAGCATTCTTCATTATATTATGGGTCCCCTTTACTCAAATATAACCATTTCATTACTTTCTTGGGTGATGCTTGGGTGAAGCATATGGAAGGTGTATACAAGTATTTTATCTTTTACCCAACATCAACCCCTTCTGGGCCTTCATCTCTTTCTTCCCATAGAATGAGGGACAACCCCTTCTTGGGTCAATACACCCTAAAACCCCAGGAGATAAGGAAATGGAGGGGAACAATGATGAAAAGTAGTAAGTATGGTTGAGAAAATTATTATGGCTCATTAAGGGAGTTCCCAGTAGAAAACCTACCTCTAAGGAAAACCACTTACTAGTGCACAATGTCAACCACCAAGGTGAAGCAGGGAAAAAGGCATAATTTCCAAGTATATATCATGAAATCTAGAGAAATCTAAGATACAACATACTCAACTAGCTTAAATATTGAAATGATTCTCACCATAAGACTGACTTGGACCTCGTGGAGCAAGGCCCACTACCTTCCGGAAGCCAACTAGTGTGGTGGATGCCATCTGCAAATCTATGACCATTTGTGGTATTGAGTGGGTTTTCCATCTTTTCAAAGGGTATTGTTGGTCATGTAGTCTCTCGGCACTCCATATCTATAACCTGAGGGACTCGAGACAAAATATCCTTAGTTATCCACAAAATGGTGATAACATATGGCTCCTACTTGGGGACATGTGTCTATTGTAGAGTGCATGAGAATTGCAACATCTCCTGGTAGACCTATGCGTGCAAGGAAACATTAAATTGTCAAATGCAGGATGGCCTACTCATCCTTGTTCTCATATGATGATAATTAAATTCCACTAAACTAGAAAAAGAAAATTTTGACATTTTTTCAATAAATTCTAAGCTAAGCATGAAATCAATAGTGTAGGTAGAGAAAAATGAAAATGAAATGCATCTAAACTAGTATGAGCAATCAATATGAAAATGCGGGGAATCAAAATGACTTACCTACTTACCTGGGGAATGGGCCCTGAAAAAGTCATTTGACCTGGATGTGAGGTTGGAGAAGAGACCCATCTATTGGTAGTGGCATATTTCTCCCGTCTAATGCTATCATATAGCACCTTTCTTTGTCAAACTTCTTCCTGATGATGTAAGGTTCAATCCATGAATTATTGTCTTTTTTTTCATATATGGGCTTTCCCTTTCTTTTATCCCGCATGAGCACAAGACTTACTTCATTGATATCGATGTGAGGTGTATTCTCATCATATGTAAGCTCTGTGTGGACTGTATCTTTGACGATTTCTTCATATTTCGCATCTTCCTTCTTCAAAATTTGGATAGACCCTGGCTCCTTCCCATGATATTTTGCAAGTTTGTCTTTGTATTGATATGTCCATGGAAGAAGTGTGTCTATGGAGTCCTCTTGCATGAAGGGTAACTCAAATGGTTCATACTCAATGGTCTATGGGAGTACATCATAATCGGATTCACTGGCATAATTAGGACCATCAAGATCCATCACGTGTCTATCATCTTTCTCTCGATTGTATAGTATCTAAAAAGTGGCATCTCCCATAGGAATGTGTGCATGGGTGAGATCCATGGTAAGGAAACCCCCAAGAACAGTAGACTAGCTCCTAGATAAAAACATCCCCCAATCATCTGAAATGTCGATAACTACTGTGTCCATGAGAATGTTGATATGTGGAAAATCAATCAGGAAAACCTCAACGTCCTCACATACCCCGAGGACTTTGACATTTCTAGAATCAATAACACATACATTTCCATAAGGTTGGGTTGTCTTCAAACCAAGTTCTTTCATTACCTTCAATGATATGAAAATTGTTGAGGCTCATGAATCAAGCATGCAATAATTCAAGCGAAGGTCATTCATACCTAATGAAATATATAAAGGAGGGTTCTTTTCCCTTGGTTGATCAAGATACATAGTGTTTAACATGATAGGAGGATCCTCCTTCTCGACTGGCACCTGTAATATTTTCAAAATTTCCCTTTTTACAGAATGGATCTTACACATCTTTTTCATTGGGACCGTCATATTTAGTTTTCCAAACATGTTTCCAACATCTATTTTCAATTGAATGTCATTTGTAGGAGTTGTCTTAGGAAGAAACTCACATATCGGCAGTGCAGGTGGTGGAGCCACCTTTTCTGCTAATGGAAGAGGAGTATTAGGTTGTGATGAAGGGGCTGAAGCATTTTTTCTTCTATAGATTAGGATTTCCCTCCTCTTCAATTCCTTCTTCTGATCATCTGTCAATTTATTTAAGGCCTGGAGTCTCCCCTCTATGTTGTGGGTAGGAATCCTCCTATGGGCTTAGCATTTAAGGGCTCTAATCATGCATGCAGAAAATGACCATTTCAAAGGCCTCAACTCTTTCCTATTCTCCTAACACAAAACCCCACATTCATGCAATACAAAGGTGTAAATGAGATTCGATAACTCTACCTTAAGTCCTTCATTTGATGTCGATCCCTTTGCTTTCACTCGCTCTTTGATTGCAAGCCTCCTCCCAAAGATGACATTCATTCACACATGAACAAACAAAAAGTTGTGAGCATGCATTTCATATACTAATTGTTGGGTTAGTTGTGACAATATCATAAAATAAATATTCAACTTGAACACATGATATGGCGGGACGGGAAAAGTATTCATTTTTGTATTAATCTTCACAAGTGTAAACTTTACAATATGTGGTCGGCACTGCTCCTTGAACCTGGTCCTGGGCTCCTATTCACAATGCACCAACTACTCAACCTCACAATGCAATTTCATGAAATTGGAGCAAAGGAGGGATAAATTTGGGCATAGTTTATATATTCTTCTTCCTCCTTTCAAATGGGACCCCTACCCCTTCTTTTACAGGCTAGAAGGAGCTAGGTATTTGGTCGAGTGACTGCCATGCATGGTCGAAAGGTTTATTTAGCTTACCCAAAACTGTGTGTTCCGTCGGCAACTTTCCATTTTTTGTGCTTTTAGAGGTACACGCGAGCTTTAGTGGGTCAGATAGAGTGTACACGTGGGTTGTAGTGAATCAGAAAGAGTGTACATGTGGGTTGTAGTGGAGCAAGGTGTCTGGGCCTTTAAAAAAGGTATTTTTAAGAAGAGTTGTTCAGTAGTGTTTGGCAAAGAAGGAATCTGAGATGGCCTGATGCCAGGTAAGCATGTCTGGTGCAAATTAGGGTTATAACAGATGCCCCCTAATTTGTGAGGTCAGAAGAGCATTTGATGGCCGAAATACATTATCAATCTTCACCAACGTACCAAACAAGTGAGCCCAGGAACCAGAAATCGGGAGGTGCCATCTGCAAAATAACAATTGTCTCACCGAGGTGGGCATACCCATACTCGGGATGAAATAAAATCATGGTTACTAATCAAATACACAGTATATCTATGTCATATAAATATATAAAGTGTAGCCACGAGCAATACACAGTGGAGCTACATCTCGAAATCAAAAAAGAGATACATGTATAGTATCCATCTTCTAGAAGTTGATAAGGCCTGATGGTTGGAGATGAGGTCTTCAGAGCTCGAGCGAAAACTTCAAAATATTCAAAACCCAGGTATGAGTGTACAAATTCACTACCGAGAGGTCTTAGATAGCTCGTCAGGCATGGACTAGAGAATCTTGATGATCAGACTGAAGGCTTCATTGATTTCGAACAAAGACTTGATTGGAATTTTGGGGTGGTCGGGGATGAGGGCAAGAGACACACTACAGAGGGGCCAAATCAGGCTTGGTAAAAACTTCCCTTGGACAATAGCATGACAAATGATGAGACTCGGGCAGCATGGCATTGACATAAGTTCACGATGCAGGAGGCAACACAAACTCTCCATGTGTTTGGAAGAATAACCAAATGGAGGAGGACACGGCTCTATGTAGCACGAACAGCTTCCTAAGGTCATATTAAATCCCATATCTTGACTAACAAATAGAAGAATGTGTTTTGTCCAAGGGCGACTCATTGTGCTTCCAAATAAAAAGAAAATACTTTTCCCTTCCTCTTTTTGGGGTATATTTGATTTTTTTGTCTTTTTCAATAATGTTGGAAAGCTTGAAAAAGAATAAAAGAATGCTATGTTACAAAGGAGGATTGAGCGTCGCAAACATACTAGTTCCAAGCGCACGGAACACAGGGATGCTCAGGGAAAAGGGACATATGCAATAAAAGGACACTCGAGAAAAATTCTCCAGGGGCCAAAGGTGTCAAGACGCAGAGGCAAAGTGCTACAGGGCTTGCGTATAAGGCATGCTTCAGATGGTTTAGTTGAGAGCAACATGGAGTCGGCATTAGGCCAAAGACGCAGGTATGCAAACGCGGTTAACAAAACACGCAATGGTAACGTCCTTAGATGTAATTTTAACAAGCCCAAAGAAGGTAAGCTCGGCGATTTTGCATATTTAGAGAGTCTTAAAAAATGTAAAAGGACACTCCACTATGGTACCTTTTTCGAAGGTAGTCTAGTCGGTTCAAAAAAGGGGTAAATTAGCACCGAAAAGACGTCTATTCAAAACCATTTTAATGAGTGTGATAAAGACAAGATCACTCGGCAATTTTTTCATTTTTAAGGAATCTGAAAAAAGCTTAACTATGGACTCCATCAGGAATGTTCTTCTGGACCATTTTAACGAGTGTGAAAGAATAATGTCACTCGACAATCTTTTCAATTTTAGCGAGTTTGAAAAGAGCTTAACTATGGACTCCGTGAGGGTTCCTTTTTCGTAAATTTAGTCCCTTAGGCCCGAAAAAGGGGTAAAATTATACCTGAGGGTACTCTTCTAGGGACCTGAAGCCTTGTTGACGGGCTAAACTGACCATCCGTCAACTGAGAGAGTGGAACCGGTTCGGGGTTGTCTAATAACCCAAGCCGTTTGGAATGAACCACCCTGACGGGTTTAGCGTCTCCGTTAGCCGATCTAAGGTCCTAAGAAAACAAAAAGAAAACTAATCTAAACTAACTAATTTAACTAATCTAACTAAAAACAAATAAAACTAACTAATAAACTAATCTAACTAAAACTAACTATTAAACAAACTAAACTAAACTAATTACTAAAACAAAATAAACTAATCTAACTATTCTATATATACAATCTACTAACTACTACTATACAACTCTAACTAATTAACTATCTGACTACTAACTGAAATATAACTTATTCACAAAATGTACAATATCTACAATTTACAGATTTAAATAAAACCTGAAAAACTCATTAATATTCTGCCCTAAGACAGAGAGAGATATTTTTTGTTGATTTTATAATTTTATGAACAGAAATAAAACAAAAAAAACTAACTAAACTAAATCACTAATATATTAATTCTAACTATAAATCTAACTAAAAATATATCTAACTAAACTACTACTAAACATACTAAACAAATAAATAACAAACTGACTGGGAAACACTCCAGATTTGTACTGTGTATGATGACTGTTTTAGCAGATCGGAGGGAGGAAACCCGCACCGAATTATCCAGGAGCTTCTCGTAAACGATAGCTGCAGTGCTCTTCAAGTTTATTTATAGGACAAACGAGACATAAAAAATCACAACAATCATATAATTTATAAATCTCCACAATTAGGTAAACATGTATGAAAAGACTTATACAAAATCGTTCAATTTATGAAGAAGAGAAATCTGTCATTCATAAACTGAATCAAGTAATTGTTGTGTTTTATATTAATGAAAGAAATCAGACATGGATCATATTAATTAATTCATATCATTCTCCAAAAGACTATGATGGCTAAAGTAGTCACTAATCAAATGCAAATTGATAAACATAAACATGAAACAAAAGATTGATATTATGAAAGCAAAAGCTGTAGCAGAACATCAACTTCTGTCTCAGTTTGCATTAGAAATCCATAGCCTGGTTCTCCCACAAGTGAGGATGATCCTTATTACAAAAATAATAAGTATTTATAAGTTTTCCACAGGGTAAAACCTCCCTGAGGAAGTTATCAAATTGTTTACATAAAATCTGGGAAGATATCCCAAGTTTAACTAAACTAGGAAACTACAATAAAACTAAAACACCCAAATATCTCTTGAATTGTCCAGCATGTCCCATGCAATTCGAATTTACCTGAAACATGTCAGAAATGGACAAGTTAGAGGGATATTTTATTAATAAAACAATAAAAATCTAATTCTATAGACTAGCTACAGAATCCTCTGATTCTGTAGCTGGTCTAAATAAGGCACAGAATCAGCATTAAAATTGATTAAAAATCTTTTAAGGAATTAAATTCAATTAACATCCAACAGCTATTTGAAAACGAATCATTTAATTTGAAATTATTACACCATTCGAAATCAAACAGGATCAAAATCATTCAACCGAATACAGAGATAGAAGTACTATGTTTCTTTTGCTACCACAAAGTCAGGTCAACAGAATCATAATCGAACAGTTGTAAGATCGTTTCATATCCAATTGAAACCGATATGATCAAACAAAATGCCGGCAATCATTATGCTGCCTTATCAACAGGAGATACGATCACAACCAAACAAGATTGTATACAATTCATTGTAACTGTATTAACAAAGCAAACGACTCATACCACGGGTGGATTAACTCAACCTGGTGCAAAAATCAACTCAAATAAAATCATAACAGGATCGATTAATTGGTGACAGAATTCATAAGAATTATCTGATTGTTTGTTATTGTTATTCGGGGCAAACAAACTTGATTGGCATTGAACGAAATCGTTCATTTCAAACGAATTATAACCGAAATTAACATATATACCAATCGTCGATCTGGATTTAACCAACTCATTTTACAAATCGAAATCAAACAGAGCATTCAATTATAATCGGAATGCAACTCATGAAAATGATCGAACTAACAGCAATCCAATCAAGCGAATCAATCGGCTGGGGTTTAGCACAGTCGTCGTGGATCAAAACGTTCCATGATTCGGGCGTGAATATTATTCGCACAGACTTAAATGAGCGTGTTGTTCTCATAAAAAATAGAGTCATTTTTCCCAACCTGGAAACGATCAAATATAGAACATTATATGACACAGCATCGCAACAACCAAATTTATTGAAATCATTTGCCAACCACAACATATTAATCATAACGAGATCAAATCCAAGCATAATCGTATTCTAAATTGAGCGTGATCAACTTCCTGTTCGGAGTGGATACAACGAATTGAATTAAAAGCAAACCATCAACTTCGTTGAATCAATCAGGCAAACCAACAAATCAAATCCACACGAAAACCAATCAAATCCAAATGGAAATCTATCGGTGTCTAAACTGGGGATGATCAAATCATATATACAAAACGAAATTTCATTTTATTTTTAGCAAAGCAACACAATATACAGGATGAACGCATTATTACAGAGCCATATCGAAATATAAACAGAGCTATTCGAAGATCAAATTTCAATCACTATATTACTCATGGTCACTCACACAACTAAAACGATACCAAAATCCATACCTGTATGGCGACGAGACGGCTTGATCATGCCAATTTGGAGTTGATAACTGTCGTAGCCGATTCAACATTTTTGAAAAGGATGGAGCATGTTCTCTTYTGTTTCTTATCAATTGCTTGGAGCTGGTTTCTTTGATTGGTCAATACTGCAACTTGATCTTCCCGCAATTGAATTTTCGATTGGAGTAGGGGGACATCAATGTAGTATCATTCCAACCATAAATCGCATTGGTCACAGGGAGGTTGTCCGGGTTTCGTGAGAGCAGGCAAGGATTTGGACATATTGTTGAGGGTTTCGTTAGGCAATTTAATCCCTGGGTAACTGGGATTGTTTCTTAGGCAAGGGGGAAGATTCGACACGAAATCATAAAGTGGTTCGGGGCATAAACCCTGCGAGTAGGGGTACTCACTGGCTAAAAAATGTTCTACGTCCGAGTCGGAATCCTCACTAAGGACAATAGGCTTTGACTCAATAGAGGGTTTAGGTTTGTTCCTGGCCATCCTTGAAATCATCTGAGCGTTCTTTTTACCCTTGGCATAAGCCGTAGGGTTTGCCTTGGGATTTTTGCTGACAGGCCTTTTAATAGTCTCAAACTTCTCAGTTGTGGCGTCGGGTAAGTCAACCTTAGGGTCAGCCGAGGGTTTAGGAGGAGGCAGTAGGATATGGAAGGGCACGGGTGGCTCGGCCTTGGTTTCAATTACCACAGGCTTGTCAACCTGGACAGGGTCTGTATCCTCAAAACCATTACGAGCGATGAAATCTCTCCAGCTATCATCGTGTAAACTCAAGTGATAAATAATAATAAGTTTAATAAGCCCATGGTGGAACAGGCTACTGTCCGCCTTCTGCCTTTTAAACCTTTTCGACATTTTATATAGGCTACGCTGAAAGTAAAAGGGCATATTCAATGAGTATCCCATAAAATTCATTAGCAAACGCAGGTGGTAGAGAAACACAAGTCCGTATCGACCTTCACAGGTCACGAACTGTTTGACTACCATCAAAGTATCGTTCCATCGTGGTTTAAGTGCAGAGATGGGCATACCTCTGTCACAAGAGGTGACTTTGCGCGAGAGGAACAACAGTGTGCATGGGACCTCCTCGACCTTACAATTTTTTAACCAACGTTGGCCTGTGGCAGGTAACCCTGTAGCAGAACTGATGAACTTCTCATCGATTTCCAACTGGATGTCACCCACCTTGGCTCTACATCCATTGAAAGTCATGGCAAACTCTCGTGCTACAGCTATATTAAAACCCTCAAATCGTTGCACGAAAGTGAGCCATCCGTTATCCTCCAAGTCTTTGCAGGCATTTTCAAACATTAACAAGGCTTGGTTGCCGTTTGGCTCTATTCGTACGACTGGTGCCATGGAGCTGAGCACATGATAAGTCCAGGGTTTGGATCATAACACACACAGGAGCAGAGCTACCCGAAGGTTATCCGAGCTAACAGAGGTAAGCGGGGAATAAGGGATAGGCATAAATGTCAGCGTGCGAACGTGGTGGAGTTTATCTCTGCCATGCATAATAGTTATTGCCAAAGTACAACCGTCGGCTTTCATAGTTGTTCAACCCATCATAGCATAGTTCAACACTCATGTCACTTGCCCAACCAATGAAATCAATGGTAGAACCAACGTGCGCAATCAAAGTTATACCATAGTTTTAAACCATCAACATTCAAATTAAAACCAATGCCATATGTTTAGCCATGCGCCAATGTATTGTAACAGCCCATATCGATAGTTTTAACCAACATGCCAATGGGTATTCATATAATCAATAAGCCAATAGTTATGAAAACACAAACATAGGTATCATATTAAAGATATAAAAAAGATTTAACCATAACACCCATGTATCTTATGAAACCAAAGGTCAAGTAGGTCAAATAAAATGCAAATCCAAATGCCAATGCATTACAAACTCAATGAAACCAAATCACACAATCAATACAAAAATGTTCAATGAGTATAGTTCGAAAGTTTTGCTAGCTGCATAACGATAAGTGAAATGTAAGCGCAATAGGCATATTGACAAGAAAGACAACGACAGTTCAAATAGTGATTTTAATGCGACTTCGAAAGACTGAGTTTTCACGCTTACAGTCGTGAAAACAAAACGAAGTTAAATGTGCAAATGTCGCAAAAACTAAAAGTGTCGTTTATTTGAAAATTACGACGAAAAATTGATGTTTGCAAAACATAAGTGTAGGCAGCTTGTAAGACAGTGAAAAAATGTGAATTGGCTGCCAACAATGGAGACACACTAGGACAGCAAAGAAAATTTCAACTCAAAAATAACAACCAGAAAATCGTATAAACATCATCATTAACCATCTTTTCCAGCAGTGTTTTAAAAGATGAAAACTAATAACAGTCTTAAGACCAGCAAGTCACGATATTAAAGATAAAATCTCCAATACTGTTGGCATAGCCACTACTTCCAGCAGGCGTCCATAGCCTCGACAGGGTTTCCATTTAACCCACTATGACATCTATATCCTACCAAGAAGTTCTAGATCAGAATAAAGGACATTAAAGAGGTTTCTTTTATTTGCAAATTTTCATATACCCAACATTGCTTCGCTGCCAGCGGGCCTGTTCAGTACCCCGACAAAGTTGTCTTGGCGCCATGCATGCATTTACCCACTGCCAGCAGACCTGTTCAGTATCCCGGCGGGTTTACAAGCACTTCCCACAGCTCTTATTCATAATTTATTTTGTTTTGTTTTTTCATAGATATATAGTTCAGCGGGGTGACGCTGAAAATCATGATACTTTAACATATTTTTTTAGACCTCATCAGAATTTTTTAGAACTGTCCTTTATTCAAATCCAGAGATGTTTTATTTAGAAAAACAACTTCCTACGGCATGGAGACATCCTCTGAGTCATTCCTTTACGGAATAGGGACAGCGTAAAAGATAATGGATGATCATGACGAACTTTACTCAGAGATCGAAATCAGCCATCTTCTTTCAAACAACAGATTTTTTCCAACACAGATATAAACTTCAGCAAAATGTTATTGATGTTTGTACAATTTCTCAGAAGTTATTTCAGCGAAAGAATTTTCTATCGTCTTTGTCTGAATAGCTCAGTGTATAGGTGTGTGTATTTCCAAAGACACAAACTGTAAAATTCAACTCAAAATCAAAAACAGAAAGCAAACGAAAAAGCAAACAAAAGCAAAAATATATACATAATATACAAGGGTAGTTATCAAGCAAAGTATCTCTTCAGGGCTTGGCCATTCACCGGGTAGGTGTCAAGCTGCCCTTCAAGATTCTGCAATCGAAAAGAGTTGGGACCCAACTTTTCAGCAATTAAAAATGGTCCAAGCCATAAGTTTTGAAATTTAGTGTGCTCTCCCTTTCCCTCATGCGGTTTGTCCCACTTTAAAACGAGATCACCTACTTCAAAATTCCTATCAGAAGTAGAGTTAGAATCAAACCATATTTTAACCAATTGTTGATATTGATCTAGCTTACGTTTAGCCTGGGCTCTTACCTCTTCTAGCTTCATCAAAGCATTTATTCAGTTTTCCAAAGGGGGGCAATCTTCTTCTTGGAATTTTTACGACAACTGGAGTGAAGGAAGAAGAATGTGAGGTGGCACAATTGCTTCTCTGCTATAAACGAGAAAAAAGGGGGAGTTACCTATAGCAGCTTTTGGTGTTACCCTATCAGCCTATAACTCGTTCAACAATGCATTGTGCCAATTCTTTTGATTTTCAACCACCGTTCTCTTGATTATTTTGAGCAAGTTCTTGTTTGTTGATTCTGCCAATCCGTTGCCCTGGGGGTAATAACTCGCAGAATACTTCAGCTTAATTCCTTTTTCCAAAGCGAACTCGCTCATCTCAAGAGAGGAAAAGTAAGAAGCATTATCGAATACTAAACAGTCATGGATACCGAAACGAGTGATGATATTCGAATTTAGAAAGGCAATTACCTGACTGGTGTTGACAATTCTTAACGCAGCAGCTTCAGACCATCGAGTAAAGTAATATGTGGCTGTCACAATAAACTTGTGTTGTTGTGAGGATGGGGGGCTGATTGGACCTATGATATCAAGGCCCCACTGCTAAAAAGGGACATCTATTGTAACGGGCTGCAAAGGAAAGGTTGGTTTTTGTAACTGCCCTGATGCTTTCTGACAGATGATACATTTACGACACAAGGCATGGGCATATCTAAAAAGTGTGGGCTAATAATAATCGGCTCTTAGAACTTTATGAGCAGTGGTGTCACCACCAAAATGACCACCAGCTTCTCCTGCATGCAACTCTAACAAGACTTTTTCTACTTCGTCTTTTTCGAGACAACGCATCAGTACGTCGTCAAAACTTTGACGAAACAGGATACCATTAACCAGATGAAAGGAGGCGGACTTTAATCTCAACGCTCTTCTTTTAGCGGGGTCAAGGTGACGGGGGGCTGATCCATGTTTAAGAAATAATCTTATATCGTCATACCAAGGACTGACAAGGTTTTGCACGCAACAGATTAGACTTTGATCGCTTTGTCCTAGGTTTGACGTATCACTTTCTTCTTGTTGTCCTATTGCTGAATCAGCAACTAACTTGCATAACCCTTGGCCTCTCACTATCTGAGCTGGGGTGATTTCTAAGTCATACTCCTGCAAGGAGGTGACCCAGTTGTCTCTCATTTGTTCTAGTTCCTTCTGCACTAACAGGTTCCTCACGGCTGGGTAGGGGACAATGACTTTCGTCCTTGACTTCAAAAGATAGGACCGGAAGTTCTTAACTGCTTTGAAAACAGCGTAGGCCTGCCGATCTACCGCTGGGTAATTAAGTTCAGCGCCTTTGAAAGCAGAGCTCATAAAGGCAATGGGTACTTCATTTTTCTCGGCATTCTTTTGGGTTAGGACGGCAGCATAGGAATGATCAGAAGCAAAAGTGTAGAGTGTAAAGTCTTGAGAAAAATTTGGGCTCATGAGAGACGGAGTGTCTATTATGGCCTTCTTTATCGCATTGAAAGCTTGGTTTTCAAGGGGTCCCCAGTGATATTGGGTGTCTTTCTTAATCAGGTTCTGCAAGGGTCTGACCATTTCGGAGAAGCTGGGGACAAATCTTCTCACGAAGTTAATCTGGCCTAAGAAAGACTGCATAGACTTTTTGGATGTAGGAGGGGGAAGTTTTGCGATGACTTGAGTCCTTTCGGGGTCAATAATCATCCCTTCACTAGACACAATGAATCCTAGGAGTTTACCCTGTTCTACTGCAAAGATGGATTTTTTGGGATTCAAGGAGATGTTGTATTTACGACATCGCAGTAGGACGGCTCATAAGTGAGCTAGATGATCGTTTTTGTTTTTAGAAAATACAATCACATCATCTAAGTAAACTACGACGAACTGATTGATTAAGCCTCGGAAAGCAATGTTCATTGCTCTCTGAAAGGTGGCACCGGCATTAATCAATCCAAAAGGCATCTTGCGATAAGCATAAGTGCCCCACAGAGTATGGAAGGTAGTTTTTAGTTGGTCTGGAGGAGACATCAGGACTTGGTTGTATCCAGAGAAACCATCCAGTAAGGATAGCCTCTCAGAACCAGATACCTGTTGAAGGATCTGTTCCATGGGCGGGACAGGATAGTTGTCTTTATCAGACGCTCTATTGAGGTTTCGGAAATCGACGCAGAGTCAGATTTCCCCATTTTTCTTCCGGACTGGGACAAGGTTAGAAACCCACTGAGTGTGCCTAACAGGAAAAATTATCTTAGCATTTAGGAGCTTATTCAATTCCTTTTGAACGGTAGGTTCGAGTTTGGGGTGCATCTTCCTCAGTTTTTATTGAAAGGGCAAGGTTTGGGGTTTCATCGGAATGACATGTTGTATGATATTAGGGTCAAAAGTTTTAAGGTCATCATACGTCCATGCAAAGACATCTTTAAATTCTTTGAACAATTTAATAAATGCGGCTTTTTCTTGTCGAGAACACCCTAACCCTAGGTTAATGCACTGAGGATTTTCATTAGTTCCTAGGTTCACCTTTTCATAAGATAATGAGGAACTATTGGTTTTACAATTGACCGTCTTTTTAAATTTATCTTGAAAATCATAAAACTTCTCTAATCTAACTACAGATTTGGGTATCGAATTTACCATGTCCGATAGAACTTCAGGAGTTTTCGGATCAGGTATTACCGTGAAATCGCGCAAATTTTCATCGTGCGTGTGTTCGTCTATAACCGCACCTTGAAAAGTTTCTTCCATGTGCAGAAAGTTAATAATCTGTTGATCGTCGTCAAATACTCTCCAATTCGTGATGTTGTCGGGAACGGATGGTCGAAACAGCAGCTCAACTGAGAATGCGTCTGGGGACAAGCCTTCTGCAGGAAGAAGTTTAGAAGCTACATTAGCTAATAAATCTGCTTCAGAGTTATTCATTCTAGGAATGGAATTTATATTGAAAGCAGAAAATTTACTCATTAAACTCCATACCTCAGACTGGTATCTTTTGAGATGCGGAGATAGACAGTGGATAGAATCTCTTACCTGTCTAACCACTATTTCAGAGTCGCCGAAGACAGTTAAATTTTGAATGTTCATATTGGAAGATTTTCTGAGACCTTGCAGTAAAGCCTCATATTCTGCAGTATTGTTAGTACATTCAAATTCTAACCTACATGCTATCAATGTTTTGTTACCTGTCGGATCGATAATGACGCAGCCTGCTCCGGCTCCTTCTTTGGACTTTGACCCGTCGAAATACAGAGACCAAATTTGATTTGCATCGGGTACATGGGATCATTGCATGGAAGTTGTTGGCTGCATATATGCTACGACCTCGGACTGTTGTTTGGGATTGGTGATAGGTGAAGCCTCGGCCATGAAGTTGTCGAAGAAGGTGTCCATCCCTTGTACTTCTGGTGAATCAGCAGAAGGTGTATACGGTTCATTGGGATCGTTCAAATCTGTGACCGTGAACTTGAGGTAGAGTTCACGATTTACTTTGATTTTATTAGGCTTGTCGTTGTCTGGAAGCCATAGATGAGACCAATCTGTTGCAAAATAACCCTGCAGTTGTTCCGACCAGTCCCTGCTTAAAAATAGACCATACACTTCTGGAATATCCACAACAATTATATCAATAACTTTATGAACCTTGGGGTTAGACGATAATCTAATAAGCACATTCTTTAGTTAGCCTATAACTTTGACATTTGTCTGATCAAGTTGTATGATTTTTAAAGTAGATGGTTCAACTTCTACATTTATCTTTTGGCAAACAGACCATGGCATCACATTGGATGACGCCCCTGAGTCTACCATACAATTGTGCACGTTTCTATTGAAGATATCAAAAGTTAATAGGAAAGGAGGTACATTTTTGCGAGTACTAAGAGTAGTAGCTTGTGGCTTTTTACTCGCAGTTTCTAAAGCTACTTTATCTACATTATTTACATTATTTACATTACTTACAGGAAGGCTTCCTTTATCTTGAGGATCAGGATTATTTTTAGTGGAAGTCTTCTGAGGGACTTTGTTTTGCACAACCTTGTTACCATTAGAATTACCATTTTTGTCGTTCTCTGAAATATTTTGCAACATTTTTTGTAACAAAATGGAAATTTCAACAACTCATAAATAGAAATGTTAGCCCTTAACTGTTTAAGATCTTCAACAACATCATAATCAAAGTTGGGGCTCACATTATTCTGTTTAGTTTCAGCTGATTTAGATTGCTTTGGAGGCGGGGTTGTAGTGTTTTCAGAAGAAGGCTTATTTGTTGTCTTACTTTTAGTGTTATAAGGATGAACTGTCTCGAAGTTAGCTTGGAAGATGCTATCTGAGAAATGTCCAAAAATGTTTGGAGAAGACTCTTCTTGTTGAACTGTCTCATGTTCAACTACCTCCTCAGGAATCTCAGGAGGCATCAAGTTATCTTGGGCTTCTAGAATCGTTTGAAGGGCACATTGCAAACTTTCTAGATTAAGGTCTTTTGTGGTTGGGTTAGGTCGGTTGGTGGGAAAAGGATTTTGAAAAGGAGGTTTGTAGGGTCCTTTGCTCGAGGAAGATTCTTCGGTCGACCTTTTTAAGTCTATAACTTGATTTGACAGTTTTTGAACAACTTTAGTTAGGTTTTCCAAATCAGAGTTTTCAGGTTGTGTTTTACTTTGAGTGGGTATGGGAAGTATTTCAATCTTCTTTTTGGAAGAAGAACTAGTCTCAGTTTCATTGCTAGTAGAGTCTTTAAGACTAAGTATGTCTTTTTCGATCTGGCTGGCCTCCTCAAAGGCTTCTAACAACGTGGCTTTCTTAGATCGTTTAACCCATATAGCTATGCTTTGATGCAAAGCTTTAGTGTAGTAAGCTACTATAAGACTCTCAGCAGGCATGGAATCCGCAGGGATTTGGTTTTTAAGTGTTAATAATCTTTGATTAAAATCTTTAACTTTTTCTTTTGGGTTCGTTTTTAAGCTAGAAAGATCCATGACTAGGACTTCTGGAGGCTTACCGTCTCCGAACTTTTCCAAAAAGCATGACTCAAACTTTTCCCAAGACACGATGGTATGGGTTTGTTGGGAAAAGTACCATGTGGATGCATTACCCTCAAAAGTATAAGGGAACATCCTACAGACAACGTCTTCATGTTCGACATTGCGGAGTCTTATGGCTAACATGAACTTTTTAATGTGATCTTCAGCTATCTGTTTTGAGTCAGGATCAAACTTGGGAAGCCATTTTTCCGGGTGTTTAGGTAGAGGATGCTGAGCTCCAGGTACGGCTACGGCATCCTGGTCCAACCAGGGTCTAGCAGGGTTGTTCTAATTTTCCATTGGGGTAGTGGGTGTGGAAGGCTAAGAAGGTGAATTGCCTTCGTCAGAGGAATCTCCTCCAGAAGAAGAAGGAGATGATGGAGGTGGTGAAGGGGGTATCCCAGATCCTCCTGCAGCAGGATTTGTGTTTGGATCTGTAGGATTCACAGTAATGTTAGTGTCACCTAATTGTTCTCTGATGTCATAGAAGTCCAAAGGTTGACCCCACGGACGGTTTGGTTGCCTCAAATGGGCTAAGGCACTATGTGTTTTTTATAAGAGATTGGCGAACAATCTCGTGTATATCACCACCTGTAGGATTAGGGGTTGTTGGCTCAACTGTGATCTATGAATCGTCGGTTGAAGTAGTTTTTGTTTGAAGGGTAAAATTATCATGTGAATGGCTTCTAGTCACTATAGGTGAGCGACTAGGTGGTGGAGGAGTCTTGCGACCGCCTCGTGCCATTAATTAAGTTCAGGCCCTCCTTCTAGCGCCATTTGTTGATGGGAGAAACTGACCGTCCGTCAACTGAGAGAGTGGAACCGGTCTGGGGTTGTCTAATAACCCAAGCCGTTTGGAATGAACCACCCTGACGGGTTTAGCGGCTCCGTTAGCCGATCTAAGGTCCTAAGAAAACAAAAAGAAAACTAATCTAAACTAACTAATTTAACTAATCTAACTAAATACAAATAAAACTAACTAATCTAACTAATCTAACTAAAACTAACTATTAAACAAACTAAACTAAACTAATTACTAAAACAAACTAAACTAATCTAACTATTCTATACATACAATCTACTAACTACTGCTATACTAACTCTAACTAATTAACTATCTGACTACTAATTGAAATATAACTTATTCACAAAATGTACAATATCTACAATTTACAGATTTAAATAAAACCTGAAAAACTCATTAATATTCTGCCCTAAGACAGAGAGAGATATTTTTTGTTGATTTTATAATTTTATCAACAGAAATAAAACAAAAAAAACTAACTAAACTAAATCACTAATATATTAATTCTAACTATAAATATAACTATAAATATATCTAACTAAACTACTAATAAACATACTAAACAAACAAATAACAAACTGACCTGGAAATGCTCCAGATTTGTCCTGTGTATGATGATTGTTTTAGCAGATCGGAGGAAGGAAACCCGCACCGAATTATCCAAGAGTTGCTCGTAAACGATAGCTACAGTGTTCTTCAAGTTTATTTATAGGACAAACGAGACATAAAAAATCACAACAATCATATAATTTATAAATCTCCACAATTAGGTAAACCTGTATGCAAAGACTTATACAAAATAGTTCAATTGATGAAGAAGAGAAATCTGTCATTCATAAACTGAATCAAGTAATTGTTGTGTTTTATATTAATGAAAGAAATCAGACATGGATCATATTAATTAATTCATATCATTCTGCAAAAGACTATGATAGATAAAGTAGTCACTAATCAAATGCAAATTGATAAACATAAACATGAAACAAAAGATTGATATTATGAAAGCGAAAGTTGTAGCAGAACATCAACTTCTGTCTCAGTTTGTATTAGAAATCCATAGCCTGGTTCTCCCACAAGTGAGGATGATCCTTATTACAAAAATAATAAGTATTTATAAGTTTTCCACAGGGTAAAACCTCCCTGTGGAAGTTATCAAACTGTTTACATAAAATCTGGGAAGATATCCCAAGTTTAACTAAACTAGGAAACTACAATAAAACTAAAACACACAAATATCTCTTGAACTGTCCAGCATGTCCCATGCAATTCGAATTTACCTGAAACAGGTCAGAAATGGACAAGTTAGAGGGATATTTTATTAATAAAACAATAAAAATCTAATTCTATAGACTAGCTACAGAATCCTCTGATTCTGTAGCTGGTCTAAATAAGGCACAGAATCAACATTAAAATTGATTAAAAATCTTTTAAGGAATTAAATTCAATTAACATCCAACAGCTATTTGAAAACGAATCATTTAATTTGAAATTATTATACCATTCGAAATCAAACAGGATCAAAATCATTCAACCGAATACAGAGATAGAAGTACTCTGTTTCTTTTGTTACCACAAAGTCGGGTCAACAGAATCATAATCGAGCAGTTGTAAGTTCGTTTCATATCCAATTGAAACCGATATGATCAAACAAAATGCAGGCAATCGTTATGTTTCCTTATCAACAGGAGATACGATCACAGCCAAACAAGATCGTATACAATTCGTTGTAACTGTATTAACAAAGCAAACGACTCATACCACGGGTGGATTAACTCAACCTGGTGCGAAAATCACCTCAAATAAAATCATAACAGGATCGATTAATTGGTGACAGAATTCATAAGAATTATCCGATTGTTTGTTATTGCTATTCGGGGCAAACAAACTTGATTGGCATTGAACGAAATCCTTCATTTCAAACAAATTATAACCAAAATTAACATATATACCAATCGTCGATCTGGATTTAACCAACTCGTTTTACAAATCAAAATCAAACAGAGCATTCAATTATAATCAGAATCCAACTCATGAAAATGATCGAACTAACAACAATCCAATCAAGCGAATCAATTGGTTGGGGTTTAGCACAGTCGTTGTGGATCAAAACGTTCCATGATTCGGGTGTGAATATTATTCGCACAGACTTAAATGGGCGTGTTGTTCTCAAAAAAAACAGAGTCATTTTTCCCAACCTGGAAACGATCAAATATAGAACATTATATGACACAGCATCGCAACAACCAAATTTATTGAAATCGTTTGCCAACCACAGCATATTAATCATAACGAGATCAAATCCAAGCATAATCGTATTCTAAATTGAGCGCGATCAACTTCATGTTCGGAGTGTATACAACGAATTGAATTAAAAGCAAACCGTCAACTTCGTTGAATCAATCAGGCAAACCAACAAATCAAATCCACACGAAAACCAATCAAATCCAAATGGAAATCTATCGGTGTCTAAACTGGGGATGATCAAATCATATATCCAAAACGAAATTTCATTTTATTTTTAGCAAAGCAACACAATATACAGGATGAACGCATTATTACAGAGCCATATCGAAATATAAACAGAGCTATTCGAAGATCAAATTTCAATCACTATATTACTCATGGTCACTCACACAACTAAAACGATACCAAAATCCATACCTGTATGGCGACGAGACGGCTTGATCATGCCAATTTGGAGTTGATAACTGTCGTAGCTGATTCAACATTTTTGAAAAGGATGGAGCCTGTTGTCTTCTGTTTCTTATCAATTGCTTGGAGCTGGTTTCTTTGATTGGTCAATACTGCAACTTGATCTTCCAGCGATTGAATTTTCGATTGGAGTAGGGGGACATCAATGTAGTATCGTTCCAACCATAAATCGCATTGGTCACAGGGAGGTTGTCTGGGTTTCGTGAGAGCAGGCGAGGGTTTGGACATATTGTTGAGGGTTTCGTTAGGCAATTTAATCCCTGGGTAACTGGGATTGTTTCTTAGGCAAGGGGGAAGATTCGACACGAAATCATAAGGTGGTTCGGGGCATAAACCCTGCGAGTAGGGGTACTCGCTGGCTAAAAAATGTTCTACGTCCGAGTCAGAATCCTCACTAAGGACAATAGGCTTTGACTCAGCAGAGGGTTTAGGTTTGTTCCTGGCCATCCTTGAAATCATCCGAGCTTTCTTTTTACCCTTGGCATAAGCCGTAGGATTTGCCTTGGGATTTTTGCTTACATGCCTTTTAATAGTCTCAAACTTCTCAGTTGTGGCGTCAAGTAAGTCAACCTTAGGGTCGACCGAGGGTTTAGGAGGAGGCAATAGGATATGGAAGGGAACAGGTGGCTCGGCCTTGGTTTCAATTACCACAGGCTTGTCAACCTGGACAAGGTTTGTATCCTCAAAACCATTACGAGCGATGAAAGCTCTCCAGCTATCATCGTGTAAACTCAAGTGATAAATAATAATAAGTTTAATAAGCCCATGGTGGAACAGGATACTGTCCACCTTCTGCCTTTTAAACCTTTTTGACATTTTATATAGGCTGCGCTGAAAGTAAAAGGGCATATTCAACGAGTATCCCATAAAATTCATTAGCAAACGTAGGTGGTAGAGAAACACAAGTCTGTATCAACCTTCATAGGTCACGAACTGTTTGACTACCATCAAAGTATCATGCCATCGTGGTTTAAGTGCAGAGATGGGCATACCTCTGTCACAAGAGGTGACTTTGCACGAGAGGAACAGCAGTGTCCATGGGACCTCCTCAACCTTACAATTTTTTAACCAACGCTGGCCTGTGGCAGGTAACCCTGTAGCAGAACTGATGAAATTCTCATCAATTTCCAACTGGATGTCACCCACCTTGGCTCTACAGCCATCGAAAGTCATGGAAAACTGTCGTGCTACAGCTATATTAAAACCCTCAAATCGTTGCACGAAGGTGAGCCATCCGTTATCCTCCAAGTCTTTGCGGGCATTGTCAAACATTAACAAGGCTTGGCTGCCGTTTGGCTCGATTCGCACAACTGGTGCCATGGAGCCGAGCACATGATAAGTCCAGGGTTTGGATCATAACACACACAAGAGCAGAGCTACCCGAAGGTTATCCGAGCTAACAGAGGTAAGCGGGGAATAAGGGATAGGCATAAATGCCAGTGTGCGAAGGTGGTGGAGTTTATCTCTGCCATGCATAATAGTTATTGCCAAAGTACAACCGTCGGCTTTCATAGTTGTTCAACCCATCATAGCATAGTTCAACACTCATGTCACTTGCCCAACCAATGAAATCATTGGTAGAACCAACGTGCGCAATCAACGTTATACCATAGTTTTAAACCATCAACATTCAAATTAAAACCAATGCCAAATGTTTAGCCATGCACCAATGTATTGTAACAGCCCATATCGATAGTTTTAACCAACATGCCAATGGGTATTCATATAATCAATAAGCCAATAGTTATGAAAACACAAACATAGGTATCATATTAAAGATATATAAAAGATTTAACCATAACACCCATGTATCTTTTGAAACCAAAGGTCAAGTAGGTCAAATAAAATGCAAATCTAAATGCCAATGCATTACAAACTCAATGAAACCAAATCACACAATCAATACAAAAATGTTCAATGAGTATAGTTCGAAAGTTTTTCTAGCTGCATAACGATAAGTGAAATGTAAGCGCAATAGGCATATTGACAAGAAAGACAACGACAGTTCAAATAGTGATTTTAATGCGACTTCGAAAGACTGAGTTTTCACGCTTACAGTCGTGAAAACAAAACGAAGGTGAATGTGCAAATGTCGCAAAAAATAAAAGTATCATTTATTTGAAAATTGCGACGAAAAATTGATGTTTGCAAAACATAAGTGTAGGCAGCTTGTAAGACAGTGAAAAAATGTGAATTGGCTGCCAACAAGCCTCTAGAGTATAAATTTGTTCGTACAGTTGACCGTCCAGACCGAAAAAGGGGTAAACTAGCACCGGATAGACGTGACTTCAAATTTCAATTTAATGAGCGTGAAAGGCCACAAGATCGCTCGACAATCTTTTCATGTTTAGAGGGTATGAAAAGGGCTTAAAACAAGATCCGCGGGGGCTATGAATCATGTATGAAACAGGTTCAAGTAGAGCCCGCTGCTAGGCTCAGACCAAGAGTCTCTTCGATAGTCAACTTGGAAAGTCTCCCAAAAGGGAAGAAAACACAAACCATGGTGTAATTCCTCCCTCGGTATAGAAATCGTAGTCATGGCTTCAAGGATAGCCTCATCTGAAGGAAATTCAAAATCCGAGAAATCACGCAAACGAGGGTCGATAGTCCCAAAGGGTGAAGTAAACCTACCATACTCCATATGATGATGGAGGTTATCACGAGGGCTTGAGGATCTACTAACAGCGAGATCAGACTTAGAAAGATACTCAAGCCCACTTGGACCAAGAGGGGGAAGCAAGGGCTCCCATGCCCCCATTGGATACACCAATGGATCAATTGTTGATTCCAAGTCTCGAGAAGGAAAACATGATTGCACAGGTTCATGTTCATAAGCAATTGAACACTGAGGATAATATGCCACATAATTAACCCGTGGCAGGGTAGAGTCTACACGAATGCTAGGAACATATAAGGGGGTAGTCTGAAATAATTATGAATTAGGATGGTGATTATCAAATTCCAGTTGGTCAATAGTGACAATGCTTCCATTGTGAGGGAATTGCATCACCCAGAAGAGCATAGATACCACAGCGTTCATAGCATAAACATAATCACGCCCAAGAAGCATATTGAAATCTAATGGGCCTTGCACCACTATAACATCAACAAGGACAGTCTTCCCACCTAAATATATAGGTAACTAAGGAAGAACCCCCAAATATTCACTAGGACGTCTGTCAAAAGCCAACAACTCATGCGAAGAAGACACAAGCTCTGGATATCCCAAGACTTTCCAAACCGAGGAGGATAAAATACTTGTGGAAGCTCCTTCATCCACAATACATCGATAAATGTTTGTTGAATTAAATTCAACCCTTATTTGAAAGGGTGCGGAGGAAGGAATATGAGGCTCAACAAGGTCATTCCAATCAAAGGAAACCATCTTAGGGCTTGGAGGGGGTGTGCTCGGAGCAAGCGGAATGTCCCCTTGTTCTGAAAATACTGAACTGGAAATGCTAAAAACATGGTCTAAAGGCACCGCACCCCCCAAAAGAGGAGTGGGATCAGTCGATGACTGCATGGACATGACCACTTTCGCAACCAATGGTTGAATAGGTTGCAAGACTACATGGTCTAAAGGCACCTCTTCCCCCAAAATAGGAGTGGGATCATCCGATGACTGCATCGGCATGACCACTTTTGAAACCCGTAGTTGAATAGGTTGTGAGACTACATGGTCTAAAGGCACCTCACCCCCCAAAAGAGGAGTGGGATCAACCAATGACTACATCGTCATGACCACTTTCGCAACCAATGGCTGAATAGGCTGCGAGGAAACCTCAAAAGACTCAGAATCAGAAGAGCTTGCAGATAGGGACCACAATATTTATACCTCTGGAATGCCAGGGCACAAATGAGTAAGGTGATATCCCTTGCAAAGCTTACAAGGGAACTTAGGCTTACGTCCTATCTGTCTAGGTTTCTCAACAGAATTAATGCCCCCAGCATGACTAGCAGTGGTTGGTTGCACATCTCCAACATGACTTGTAGAGGTTAGTGATGGGTCGATAACATGACTTGCAGAGGCTACAGACCTATTACCAGTATGACTAGCAGTGACTGGAATTTTTCCCCCAGCATGACTTGCAGAGGGTGGGTGTGTACCCCCAGCATAACTTGTAGAGGCTGAGTGTTGGTCTTCAACGTGACTTGCAGAGATTGTCGACCTATCTCCAACATGACTCGCAGAGGTTGGTGATTTCTTCTTCCTATTCTTCCTCTTTCTATTTCGTTTAGACTTCCGGTTACTAGTAACTATACTTTCACCAGAGGCGGGAGAAGGAGGAGGAGAAGACTTTGTTGATGAAGAAACATCAACAGGGTGGCCATGATACAAAGTGCTTAACTGAGAAGTGTCAAGAGAATTTGGGACATTTGGAATGGTACCCAACCAAACCGGTAATCCCACATTCAACCCAGGAATGTACAAAGTGATCATCAAAGGGACACCAACATTTCCGAAGAAAGGAAAAGCACAAGAATCCCCTTGCGAAGGGGTTCCTTGGTTGGTATCATCGGGAACTTTAGCCATGAATATATTATGCATAGGTTCTCCCTTTGCGGGATCGTTCAAGTTCGTAAAAGTTTCACACACTGACTCTGAAGAACCAGTGTTATCAAAACAACGCCTATAAAGAGGCAGCTCCATGTTTCTAAGTGGAAGACTGAAAAGTCCTCTCAACCGGCGGAGTGGGCGGTCTACCACCCTAGGTCAGAGAACCAAAGCCACAACTGACTAACTCACTACAAAAAACTCGGGAGCACAGAGCACACACTAAAATCTCCTAAAGGCAAATCAAGCAAACGACTAACTAGTTGGAAGAACAGTTACACCAACCAACACTAGAGCAACTTACCGATGCAAGTGCAACTCGAATACAGAAGCACCCTATGGGTATACTCTACAAAGCGTGGCTCGATGTCTACCCTAGGTACTGCGGTATACCCTCGCAGTCACATGTGTAAGTACATAAAATAAAGGAAACTAGGTTGTCAGCTCATGAACAATCACCAGGTGGGTACAGTTGACAGTCGGGTGGACCGCAATGAGTAGGGTATCAAGCCCTAAACCTATCAAGGGTATCGAAAGCAAGTGTTCCGGAAGATGACTAAGGACCTTGAACGAACTTGAGACCCACGAAGCTCTGTGGCAAATGCGATCAACGGAATCTCAAGACAAGTCCTCTATATGTGTTCCCCACTACGCTTGGTCCGGCTTTGGAGGGGTCATCTTCGCTACCTTTCCGTACACAACCTCGTGTTTAGCCCCTGTGTTAGAGGGGGGTCCCGGATAATTTCCACGTTACTGGACTTCTACACTCCTTAGCACAGACTCATATGTTTTTTTAATAGCCTTGAAGAGTTTCCTCTCCAATCTAAATCAAGGCTCTAGCCTAATCTAGTTGATGGACGCTACAAACATAAAGTCTAGTAAATTTTAATTAGCGTTCTTTTTACTGGCTTGATTTACTCAAAAGTGTACAGTAGTGACACTGATGGTGTTAAGACTCTTGCGAAAAATGATGAAACTTATATGAACACTGGCAAAGAATGATTATATTTCTTATTTTTTTCCTTTTGAAATGCTTTTAAAATTAGAAGAAAACACAACGCTATGCTAATTTCTTTTTCTTTTTCAAATAACAATGCAAAGAAAATGCCAGGAAAGAAAGAGATCTAACAAACTATGTTTTTTTTTTATATATTTTCTTCCAATCAAAGAAGAAATAACAAAATATTCTAAAAGAAACTTATGAATGCACGATTCATGGCCCCCCGTGGCCATGAGGGGGAATTTTTTCTTAAAATTTCAAGCTAAAAATAAGTTTAAAAAGCTAGGGAACACAAAAAATCTTTTAAATGAAAAAGCAAGCTATGTTGGAATACAACCTAGGCTAAAACTGCTTATGACAGAGACCAGAAAGAAACAAGAAAAACCTGGGAAGTAAAAACTTGACAGGGAAGAGGATGACTGCCTCCTCAAAATTTTCTAGACATACATGTGACTGTCACTTCAACAGCCAGCGTATGCACGAGGGCTGCCCAAAGACAGGACGCGTATGCACGCATTCAGGCCCACTACAGGCTGCGTGTGCCTCTATTTTTCCTCAAAAAAGGAGGACAGGCAGCTAAGCTTAGGCAAGGAGTACTGGTATTGAAAACCAGAACCCCTTAAAGGTGCAAAAACTTACTTTGACAAAGAAGAGGAAAGAAAACTTTAGTAAAACAAAGCTAATCCTGAGGTTTTTACCTGACTATGGATTTTTCAATCAGAGACCTATAAGGACCCAGAAGATCCCTAAGAAGGATCACTTTTGTAGGGGAGAGGATGACTACCTCTTCCTAAGAAGGATTTCATGGGTTCTCAGACACGCAACTAGCACTTCATCAGTAGGCGTACATATGCGGGCTAACTAAAGGTGGGGTGTGTGCATACGCGGGTGGGTTGTCCTACTACAGGGCGCGTATGCCTTTTAAGACTCTCAAAAACAGAAAAGAAATAGTCTGGTAAGCAAAGCAGGGTAGACTGGTATTGAGAACCAGAACCCCTGAACACTCAGACTTCTTGCAGAAACTCAAAAAAGGTAGTAAAACCAATTTCAAAATACCAAATAAAAAATCCCCAAAAGAACCCTAGAGAGTCCCCAGTATGGTCGCCAATTCTGTTGTGGGTGGGAATCCCTCCTACGGACTTATCATTTAAGGGCTCTAATCATGCATGCAAAAAATGACTGTTTCAAAGGCCTCAACTCTTTCCTATTCTCCTAACACAAAACCCCACACTCATGCAATACAAAGGTGTAAATGAGATTCGATAACTCTACCTTAAGTCCTTCGTTTGATGTCGATCCCATTGATCTCACTCGCTCTTTGATTGCAAGCCTCCTCCCAAAGCTGACCTGCATTCACACATGAACAAAATAAAAGCTGTGAGCATGCATTTCATATATTAATTGTTGGGTTAGTTGTGACAATATCATAAAATAAATATTCAACTTGAACACATGATATGGCGGGACGGGCAAAGTATTCCTTTTTGTGTCAATATTCACAAGAGTAAACTTTACAATATGTGGCCAGCACTGCTCCTCGAACCCGGTCCTGGGCTCCTCTTCACAATGCACCAACTACTCAACCTCACAATGCAATTGCAGGAAATTGGAGAAAAGGAGGGATAAATTTGGGCAGAGTTTATATACTCTTCCTCCTCCTTTCAAATGGGGCCCCTACCCCTTCTTTTATAGGCTAGAAGGAGATAGGTATTTGGTCGAGTGACTGGCCATGCATGGTCGAAAGGTTTAGTTAGCTTACCCAAAACTGCGTGTTTCATCGGCAACTTTTCATTTTTTCTGCTTTTGTAGGTACACGCAGGTTGTAGTGGGTCAACTAGAGTGTACACGTGGGTTGTAGTGGGTTAGCAAGAGTGTACACGTGCGTTGTAGTGGAGCAGGGTGCGTGGGCCTTTAAAAAAGGTATTTTTAAGAAGAGTTGTTCAGTAGTGTTTTGGAAAAGAAGGAATCTGAGATGGCCTAATGCCAGGTAAGCATGTCTGGTGCAAATTAGGGTTATAACACTCTATTTCTCCTATTCTTCTGGCTTCATTGATATGTCCTTGAGTAACCTGTTCATCGTTGAGATTTCAAATCATGAAGTTTATATCGTCAGGATAATCTTCATCTTGTTGGGGTCACTCATCTTCCCTATGGATTTCTTGGAATGGAAGACACCAAGCTTCTATATCAATTGTCCCAACATTTTTCAAATTATACGGGGCCTTTGCCTCTTGTTGAGGTCTTGGTTTCCAACCGGTGGCATCTCTTTGTTGTCTGGAAAAATAAGGTCTGGGAGCAGATTGATTTATTTCCAATGTAGTCGTATGGTTAATAAGTTGATTATGCACCTGAACAAACCAATTATTCATTTGGTCTATCTTCTGAGTCAGGCAAGCAATCAGATCAGGAACATCGTTGTTGGAAACCTTCGTCCTTGATTATGTATTGTTACGAGGGTACTTAAAAGGTTCGATTTTTTAATCAAGGATATTTTCTTCAATGTCGATACTGAACTCTTTAGCCTTTGCCAATGATGTGGCCTTTTTATCTTTAAGAATGTATCAGAACTATCCTTCAAAGGCATTCATGTAAACGAGATAAACTGATGATGTTGTAGGACGGTAGTCTGTTGGAATTTGATTGTACAACCTGTCAATTCTGGAAATGAATTGCCTCACCATTTCAGTCTCCTTTTTCTTTATTTGATTCAACTGGGTCCCAAGTGTCCCACCATCTGCTTTTCTTGACCACCTTCTCTTGAATAAGGTGGAAAAATCATCATAGGTCATGATATGATTATCAGGGAGTCCTTTGAACCAATCAAGGGCTTCCTCAGTCAATGATGAAGCGAATAGTCTCATGGCCACATATTCATGATCAATACATGCATCGTCCAAATCCTAGCCCATGAAGTAAATGTGGTCTTCGCCAATTATCACATTGCTTTCTGGGAAGTTTGGCAACCACTTGTTGACTTTTGTTGGCATTTTATTAGGGTAATCTTGGATATTGGCCTTTTTAAGGGGTTTGACGAGGTCCCTTGCCCAAGGGTGAGCCATTGGAACAAGAGGAAGGGTATTATGGAAAAGGGTTTTAGCAATGGGAGACTTGAAAGGAGGCCTTCTTTGGTAAACCTTAGAATTCTTGAACCTCCCAGGGGAAAAGGTTTGGGGAAAGAAGGGTTTTGGGAAGGTGGAGTCACTAGATGAGTGTCAAAATGAACTCATCAAGAAAGGTGGAAAGGGAATTTCCCTTGGATGGAGACGCCAGGAAAGCTAAGGGAAAGGCTTTGGGATAGCTTACCAAAGTGTCATTAAGGTACGAAGAAGATTCAAAACGTTCCCTGGAAATGGCGCCAAAA
Organism: Picea engelmannii; assembly: GCA_009831015.1. NCBI lineage: Eukaryota > Viridiplantae > Streptophyta > Pinopsida > Pinales > Pinaceae > Picea > Picea engelmannii. The sequence goes on along the minus strand of ML783078.1, from coordinate 1,045,737 downwards.
TGTTATAGCACAAGTTTTAGGTTGGGAAAATCCTGACCCAACCACAAAGCAAGTGATACAACTTGGGAACCCTATACCCAATGTCACCTCAATGTAGGTCTCGCACTTCAAGGGTGACTAGGTCACTCTAGGGAGGCGATCCCAGTGACCCTAGGGGGATTGAGATGGAGATGGAGATAAATGGAAGTGAATCCCATAGAGGTCAAGTATAAGTGGAATGAAAATTGGGAAGATATCCCTTTTAAGTCAAGTGATTGTTGGCCCAAAGGTATATTACTTCTTCGGATTATTGTACCTACCCGAGACATAAGAAAATCCGACTTGCAATGATATATGTTAGTATGGATTAGAAATTTAATCTTGATTTCCTTAATTTGAAGCAATATATGACAGTTTGTATCAGCAAGTAAGACATTCAAATCAACATGTAAAGCATAAGATCAATCAACAATATTATCAATCGGTATGGTAATCAAGTATGACTAAAAAATGGCACTTTAAGGATGAATAAAGAAAGTTATTATAACATGTATTTTATGCATAAAATTGCAGCCTTGTGGCTGTATCATTCAATGGCATGCATCAGAAAAATCAACCATGGAAAAGTGCCAAGAACTATCCTAAAAGGTGTGCCCTAGTTAGTAGACCAGGTGAGTAAAGTTAGAGAGTTAGTCTAGGGTTAGTTTAGGAGTTAAGAGAGTTTTAGTAGCGAGGGTTATGCAGCCCTAATGGCTGTAGGTTAAAGTTTGTAACAGCAATTAAAGTAGTGGTAGAGAGGGGACACCCTAGTAGGGGAAGACTCCTCTCTATGAGGCAAAACAACTTCAAGCAAGAAACCTTTCAAAAGATCAAAAATTGTGTTTCCCAAAGCAATGATTTTATATCTCTAATGAAAAGAATGTATGACTAGTGCCTTTACTATTGGGTTAATGGAGTCGAATAAATAAAAAAGCTAGAGAAGCTACCTCCTTGGGGGTGTGAGCCCTTTTAATTCCCAGGGCAAGTTTCTCTAGCTAGGGTTTAAGCTAAGAGGGTGTATGCACTTATACTTCTCTTAGAAAACCCTTGTTTAATCAATAAGATGAAGCAATAAAATGATGAAGACTATGGTGGGGGTGGATTCCCTTATACTTCCCACCTAGCTCATAGCACAACAATCCTTGACTTGAAAAAGAATGATAGCATAAGAGTCAAATACCATACCAAAATCAAGAAATATGTCAAGATAATCCACCATAAAAGCTAGAAAAATATCATCCAAGGCTAGCGCCTCACTCCTCCATCAACCATTCATCAAGATAGCCATAAACAAGTGCACAAGAGAAAAATAAAGCCAAGTGTAGCGAAAATTTCAAACCAATACTTCTCACAATGAGGGAGAGTTATGTTAAAATGAGATCTTATGATAACTTATTTATACAAAATGTCACCAAGGCGACTTGTCCACAAATTAAGGGGTAAACCACAAGATTAGGGGTCAACAGCCCTAATCTTTCCCCCCTAACAAAGTAATATTAAGTAATTCATTTAAATTTTCACTTTTGCACAAATAAAACCCTAATTAACATAAGGAGAGATTAAAGGTTATTGTCTCGGCATGGTGACTAGATGATGGCAATGTCACCCAAAAACACCTAGTGGAAATGAAAAGTTTGGCTTGTGATGAGACCCCCATTTCTCTCAGCCATGCAACTGAGAGATATTACCATGGTTTGGTGACCAGATGATGGAAATGCCATACCAACATATATTCACATTTGGCAGGTAGTAAGGATTCCCAAAGCCACAAATAAAGAATCCAATTGTCTTCCTTCATGGTCAAAGCCTCAAACACCTCAAAACGTCCAGGTGCCAATGAATATCATCTCACCACCATGCCCTAGCCCCCCAAACATGACGTCAAGCTCAAAAAGAGGACATTTTTCCCCTCCTGGGAAAATCCTTTGGCAAGTGAGGGTTGGGCTATGTCATCCAAGTCATCATCAAGGCCTTCCAAGTCTTATTTTTCTCATCCAACATGCGGGCCCTTTGAATCCAACCTGTGGGATTATAGCCCCATTTAATCCCAATCTAAGCTTGTTCTCCCAAAACTGTCCACCAACTAGGTACTGCAAAGACAAATGAGCACGTCCTCCAAGGATCTCAAGTCATACCATCATGATAAGTGAATCCAATCAATAAATAATCCATCTAAGCATGTGTATTAAAGATCATTATATCAAACAATTAATTTCTCAAAGACACTATGTGACTTCTTACGCTTGAATATGGGAGGGTTGACTAGGTGTCTTATTGGGTAGATCTTGCCCTAGGTCAAGGAGAGTTTCCAAGAGATCCCTCTGTAATCCATGTAAAGTGGATGAAGTGGTTGGGGTCAAGACTCAATGGGAATATGGCTCATGACATACAAGGGGTCGCAGTGTCTCATTCATGGGTGCCTTTGTAGAGGGTGTCTGGTACCTTCGTCTGCAATGCACTTTTTCCAAGCCCAACAATTCCCTTTTATATTTCTTTCTTTGTATTTTATTTCAATATGGTTGTTGTAGGATAAATCAGTGAATGTGGACATAAACTAATCTCCCTAGATCCACCTAGATCTAGAACAAAACGAGACAGAACATGGCGATTTCCCTAGGCTCTAATCATCGAATCTGTCATCAAAGAAAGGATGAGTGACCTACCTTTGAATATCACTTCCTTATGTCTTTTTTGTCCCTGCTTCGCTCTGGTGCTCTTGTGATATTGATTTTGTAGTGAGACACAAACCAACCAAAGTGAAAGTAGAGAGAATATATTCAATGACAACATATGCATATGATCAAGAAATTATGCAATAAAATAAAGATAATTCTACGGGAAAGAAACATGCCACTGTATTATATTAATAATAGGAAGAGATATTACAACCGGATGCCTTGATGTCGTAAGGTTCCTTCCAACAATTCCTTGCTTCCCACACACTTCTTTCTCAAAGGATTCTGAGACCATAGATCTGATAGCTACTCACAATCTATCTTGACAAAGAAAAGCTCAAAGCCAATCTAACCAAGCTAACAATCTCAAGCCAAATTCAACTAACTTTCTCCATGAGAGCTCCTCTCCTTTTATAAGTTGAAGAGGATAAGGTGAGGAGGTTAGGATGATCCCACTAATTCATGAAAGCGAGAAAGATCCAAACCATTCGGAGGCCACCTCACCATAGAAGCTTCTCCTTCTAGAAGCATCGAGAAAAGGTTCATTTTTCCCACGTAAGAAGGCCGTCACACCCTAGCTATAATGCAGCCTGTGAAAACTCTGCGACTTAGATATAGTGAAACTTGCGGAAATCAGGCATTTCCGCACCCTATGTATAGAGAAACCTACAGAAATCCTCCTTAATATGGTTTTTACAAAGGAAAATCCAATTTCTTCTCTCAGGTAAAGTTCTTCTCCCTTCTTTCTTAAGGAATTCAGGCCACTGACCCCTCTGAAGGAAACAGATAGGTTTACATCATTAACAGTCATTTTGGTGATGAAAATAATGTGTAACAATAGCATAAGGAGAGATTGAAGATCACTATCATGGCGTGGTGACCAAATAATGGCAATGTCACCCACAAACACCTAGTGGAAATGAGAAGGTTGGCTCATGATGAGACCCCCTTTCTCTCGGCCATGCAACTGAGAGCCATTACCCTAGTTTGGTGACCAGATGATGGCAATGTCATACCACTAGATATCCATGGACGTGATAGGTCTACTCATGATGAGACATCTTATCCTTCAACTAACCCTTTAAGCACTCTTTATTATATTGTGGGTCCCCTTTACTAAAATATAAGTGTTTCATTACTTTCCTAGGTGATCCCTGGGCGAAGAATATGGAAGGTTTATACAAGGATTTTATCTTTTACCCAACATCAACCCATCTAAGCATTCAGCCCCTTCTTCCCATAGAAAGAGGGACAACCCCTTCTTGGGTCAATACACCCTAAAATCCCAGGAGATAAGGAAATGGAGAGGAACAATGATGGAAAGTGGTAATCATGGTCAGGAATGGTACGATGGCTCGTTAAGGGAGTTCCCAGTAGCAAACCCATCACCAAGGAAAACCATTTACTGGGGCACAAAATCAACCACCAAGGTGAAGCAGGGAAAAAGGTATAATGTCCAATCATATATCATGAAATATAGAGAAATCTGAGATACAACATACTCAACTGGCTTAAATATTGAAATGATGCTCTCCATAATACTGACTTGTACCTCATGGAGCAAGGCCCACTGCCTTTCAAAAGCCAGTTGGTGTGGTGGATGTTATCTGCAAATATGTGACCATCTGTGGTGTTGTGGTTTTTCCATCTGTGCAAAGGGTATTGTTGGTCATGTAGTCTCTCGACACTCCATATATGCAACCTGAGGACCTTGAGACATAATCTCCTTAGTTATCCACAAAATGGGGATAACATGACCATTCTTGCAACAAAAATTGCAAATGAACAATTACAATAGAGAATAACCAAGAAACAACGGTGGCACCTACATATTTAGGAGTATATTACACCTACAAATCCAACTAATGGAGAAAGAAATCTCCACTAAGCACTAGACATTAGTTGATAGGTATAGAATGATAAAAATACATATGAGAAGGGGAAAACCCCTATTTATATCTAAAGACAGGCAAAAACCCTTATAAATCCCTAACCAAATACTTGAGTCATTAAATAAGTCATTAGGTCCTTATCATACTAAAGTAGCATTTTTACAAATACAACACTATTACAAAATCATTAGCCTACACACAAAATGAAGCATATGCATAAAGCATAATACCCAATATGGATGTTGGAGTTAGATACACAACATAGTCAACCACTGAAACTACTTGATATGGATGTTGTTTTATCTTTATGGACAAGTTCTTGGGTTGGTCAACATTTATGCTTTAAATTATATTGATGTGTAAGTATCCCTTTTAGACTAGTTGGTTGAGAAGATTTTGGAAGCCACCTAGTTGTTGTGCAGTGATTTTACTAATGTGTATACATAAGAAGATAAGTAAGAGATTGTTCTTGTTAAAGAGTCATTGAGGGAGAAAAGGACCTGAAGTGGTATGAAGAATAGACTAGGGCTCTACGACACTAACAAAGTTTATCATCGAGATTCTCTTGCATTGTGGTTTACTTGGTACAATTTCTAGAAAGACAATAAAGAGTTTTAAAGTGATGTGATCAATTCTTGTTTGTTGAGAAGGCCATTCCTGGTTCTATCAAAGCTTACCCACTATGACTATCATCCTATAGTTTTTTCTATATCTTAGGGCACTACAAAAATTAAAGAGCAAAAACTATATTTAATCCTTTTGTGTCTCACTTGAAGCAATTAATATGTATTGAAGCCATGAAACACATTTAGAATTCAATGTTGCAACCTTGAGGTCCCAAGGGATGGATAACTTGGCATGGCGATGCATTCATTTGGGTCACTACATTTTTTGGGGTCATGTTAGGTAGATAAAAAAAATTAGGTGATTGGAACATAAATTCATGTTTGAAGTGTTGAAGCAACTATTGTGATAGTTTCATCTTATCCCATATGACGAATAGACCTAGGCTAGAGAGGTAAAGGTGAGATACTTCTTGAAATTGGAAAAAATATACAAGTCTCTACAGACTACATTGGATCAAATCAAGAGATAGCCCAACAAATTCCTCTAAATATTTTCCCATAGAATAATATTTGAAAAAAAATATGGAAGCCCTCAAAACCTTTGATGGTTGTGTGACAAATAATGGAGACATGGAAAATAAATTTGGTAATTTCACTAAGTCCAAGTGGTTAGCTAAACTACTTGTCACCAATGTTGTTGGAATTTGGATAGTTCCATGCTAATAGGTGCCCAGTTCAAATGCACCTACATGAGGCACATTGGTTTATGTTGACGGGTTTACTAGGGATGCCATCCACAGATGTGGGAAAACACCCCTTTTGTTTCCCCATGAGGTTTTCCTTGAAAACAATGGACATCATTGTAGTTAGTTTTTCAGTCTCAACATACAACTAAGGATTGTAAGGTGGCCATGCAAAGTTGCATTGATTGTCCCTCTTAAGTTGTCATTAGAACATGATGTTTGTGAGTAGGAGTTGAATTTATATGTGTTGACAATAGCTATGAAGAAGATATATAATGACAAATCCTTTGACCTATAGGACTATTCATGCGAATTTTATAAGGATACAATATATTGTGTTAGGTGTAACAACTTCAAGTGTACAAGGAAGTTATATAGAGCCAATCATCAAGGAAATACATTAATAAAGAGCTTATGAGGTTCATCTCAAAGGCTAAGGATCTCAAACTTATCAACATATATGTTGACCAATAACTTTATTGAATGTGTCATACAAAATATAGGAAAATGTTTTGGCACTAAGCACATCCTCCCTAAAATCATTAGGTGCAAACAAGTAGTCTTCAACATAGATTGCTACATTTTGGAAAATGTCATTGTTGTTTGGGAAGGGATGGAATGGGACAAATGCCCAAGTCTAGATGTCATGCTCACCAAAATTGTTTTTGAGAAGTCTTATGATAAAGTGGAATAGCTTTTCAATATTGCTATTCTTAAAGTATATGTTTTTTCATATTGGCCACTTCAGGTCAATTGGGTAAGGCTTCTCGTTGATGGCAACCCTATATGTAATTTTTATAAAAGCATTAGGGTATCTTCTTCAAAGTAGAATGCCATACGATATTATCAAGGGTATCCTCCTTTGAGGCCCTAAGTGCGACCAATGTCTAAATGGACACTTTGCTAATGGCTCCTTTCTTACCCTAGTTTAAGAGAGGGATGATTTGGATATGGATTACCTATATTTTTTTTGTGATGTGATTAGGTCCAAACTGCAAATGGATAAAACTCAAAGCTCTAGATTGACTGAAAATATGTTGTTGTGATAGGGATGTTAATACTCAATCTTAGCATAATGAGCATATGTATATCACATTATTAATAGTAGGAGATTATTATTGTGGATTTGTGTGACAAATCCTTTTAGTTTCTTAGTCTCAGGGAGTAGTTGAGACTGCCTGACCTAGATATTTGAAAAGTATTTTGGAATCCTTGTTGGATCTTGAACATACTCTCGCAGAAGGTCCAATCCACCATTTCTTGCTTTCATAAAAATCTTAGCTTCATCTCCTTTCAATGTGATTGTCGGCTCTAGGAGTCTAGACATTTTCTTAAAGAATGACGGTTCTAGAGAAATAGGGGATTCTCCCTGAAGTTGAATTATCCTATGTTTTTTTATCGAACTTGTCCACAGACCAGGAAACTAGTTATTTGAAATAAAAAATTCTTGGTATGCAACCTGCTAAATCAATTCTTGATATCTGAATTTGATTGGAACTTATTTTTGGAAGCAACAATGACGAATAATACCGGTATGCTCTTGACGAGTGAAACTTTTGATCTTCTCGTCCAAATGTATTGAGGATTTCTCCGTAGAATCTCTCCTTTCTCCTGGTTGTCATGCTTAATGAAGTTGGCAGATTAATACAGACACTTTAGAATATCAATACGAAAGTAAACCTTTTAACATGATATACCTTGAAACTCTTCTTTCGAGTGAATAATTATTATGAATTAAATTTGAATTGATGGAGAATTGTCTCAAGAAGGTCACCATTAATAACAACATTTTAATACTTTAACCACCTGTCATTTTTCGTGAGATTTGCATTAACTGTACTTTGGGAAGAGTGACAACATGAGACATGTATTATTGTGGGGTAACGGAGGATCAGATGTATGTAAAGAAATATTGGAATCAACATAAACCCGTGGAAAAAAAAAGGATTTGTCCTTACATTGGGTTTATGTTTGCCACACTTATGGAAAGCACCTTGTCATGGTGTGTTGGATCTCAGCCAACCTCTTCACCATAAGGTTTAATCATTCTGGTTCATTCTTACAGCAGGACTATGCTACCTGCTACAGGCTGATCATGATCCCAAATCAGTACATATGAAACTAAACGTTTCTCTTGAATGCACCCAAGCATTCTTCCTTCATTAGTAACCAGGGGGGAAAAACTCATGGCCACCCAAATTCTCTTTTCTTTAACACCTCTACAATTCAAGTAGAGTATTGGAAGGTCCTCCTTCCTTAATGGGAAATCTATTGTCTGCCCTCCAATGCAATGTGCTAACTATGACCACCTTTATTCCCAATCTCCCTATATTGGTCATTGTACCCATGGTACTCCTTGCTCATACATCTTCTTGCAATGATTATAACTCATCCTTGACTGACATATAATTCCTCTCTCTACTGTTCATATTATTTTTTCTTGAATCTTACCCTGCATCATTAAATCGATCTCCCATACCAGAGAAATACAATAAACAACAAGAAAGGAGTCAAGGAAATATCCCCTCATCCAACTCCTACACATCCCTGGACTTTTAGTCCAACTGAGTTATTTTCCAGGGCCTAACTACCTTTATTTAACATGGTTTGACCAAGCCTATTCATTTAAATATGCTTATTTATTAATTTTCCCTTTTTTTCCAGTTGTACTTATTCGCACAGCTGCTCTTCTAAGGCTTACAACTCTGTTAACCAATTCAGAGGTTTTAGGGTGAGAAAAGTGTTCCTCATTTTCTCCTTCTTTGCTTATGCAATCTACTTCTTATTGTGATCTCCATGCTCTTTCCCTTGAGAAATGTTAGTTAGGTTCACCTCAACCTTCTTGGTAATTCAACATGTTACAGCAACAAACCTTTCGTTCACAATGAATCATGAACCTGTGCATTCTGCACATTACCATTCAGTTATCAAAATGGTCAACATTCATTTGTTAGTCTTCCACTCATACATTTTGTTTTAGAATGTAATCCAAGATTCTTATATATATACTTGCAGCCCACTACCCTATTCTCAGCAGTCATTAAGGTTGTGACTTTGTTCTCCTGACAGAGTCTTCACACAATTCCTCCCCAGGAAACTCCATTGGCCTGTAACTTCCTTATTGCATATCCATTACTATGTTTGATGGCCTCAACCTTGAGTTAGCTTTAATAGTTTACCAAATATTCCATAAGGAATATAAACATGCATCCATCTTATTTGTCCACACATATTCCTTGTTTTGTTAACTTACATTCATGATGTACTTAGCCACGTGCATAATCATAAGCTTATGTGTAGCTATCATAGGTATATTTCATATATCACATACATCTTTACTTTAAAATTATTCAACTCATGATTGTTCACAATCATTCTCATGTAATCCTCAAAGGCATAATCATGTTGCCTCTTATCATGACAACATAGCATCCTTGATCATTTACTCTTTCATCTATTTATACTAGACTTTCTTGAGGGAATGGAACACATTCCCCTCAAGCTATCATTCAAAAAAGAACTTTCATGACTCTTCATAATGGAGTCAGCCATGCATCCATGGTATTCATTTAATCTTGGAAAGTGTAATTCTTTCCTTACATTTAACTAATCCAGGTAGCCACATCGTGCCTTTAGTATACATATAGTCTTACATCATGCATGTGCATCACTTGCACATTTAATATCATTCATATCTATTGGGTCTTAATATCAGTCTTCATATCAAAAAACCTCACAATGTATTAAATCCATGCACTCAAGCATATACAAACATAGCCAAACATTCATCATGCAAGCTCATTTCTTGCACCTTTTCCATGTCATTCATACACATGGACATATCATACTTCCAGATCCTCCTCCCGAGGATCTTTCTGCCATTCTTATGACAAGTCTCGTAGAGATACTCAACATTGATCTTCCCTCTTTGTTGAGAGCTTGCAGTCATTCACATGATATCCACATGGAAAGTTTAACAGACATAATCATAACTATGTCTCTCTTCCCATATGAAAACAACTAGAAAGAAAATATTCTTGCCTCTGGTATTATAAAATTATTCAACACCCCAAAAATATTACCTGGGAAACTCCAACAGTGCCCAAGGCAACAAGACAGCTTATCAAGATTCTCTTTCATGCCTCAAACCATTTTTGGTTAACAGACGTTTTTATCGAGGGAATCATTTTCTAGATTCCCTCTCACTACTACTTTAGCATACCAAGCCATAAATTATATGGATACCATCCAGCTCTAGATGTCAACCTGACCCATCGGTCATCTAGAAGTGTCCCAACACTTCCTCTACCACATCCAGGATCAACATTTCATTAATCCTTCTACCTTATCCTCATAAGGAAATATGTACTCAACATCATTAACCTTTTACTTATGTTTCCATTGTCATATCATCACTAACCATATGATCTATGACATCACCATATTTTACATTCAATGGCATACTATAATAAGTATATATATGCATGTCATATGCATGCTCTATCTTTGCGATATGCATTTCAACATATCTTTGTGCACCAAGCATTATACCCATTTATGCAGTGCAAACGGGTTCCACCTACTTACCACTTGCATTTTCATTCATAGACCTACCCTTAGTTAATAGGGATTTACACTTATTTTATCACAACTATGAGCTTTTGACCTTGCTCATGTCATTTCACTTCTCACATGAGGTTCATTCTCAATCCTCGTGACTTCTTTTATCTTTGCAAAGAGGGGATTTTCCCAATAGTAGTTTTTAGTTATGACAGGTCAAGTAGGTTGACCTCACATATTTCCATAAGTCCTCTAGACTTGGGCGATCGTTCTCCCAATTCGAAATCCTTCATTTAGTCAACACTTTTAATTAATAGAGGCTTCATAAGCCCACTTTTTAGGCAATTCATGCCACCTATTTAGTCCCTTTTCCTTCTAAACTCAAGTACTCCTTAAAATAGGTTTATTCCATTTGCATCCAAGTTTTATTATTAACTCCCCTTGACATAATCCCACTTTTGTAGGACTGGCTATTATTTATCCTAAATAAATGATAGGATTCTTCTGCCACAGTCTAGCATGATTCAATCTCATTGGGTAAAATCCCAATTGAAGTTTAATATACATCTTTCTCCTCAAGGAACCTATGCATATAATTTCCATATCGTAGTAATACTCTCAATAGGCTCATCTTAGCCTTGGTAAACTAGTCTTATGACCATTGTCCGGCCCATCCAGACCTGTGTTTGAATCATGTTCTGCTATATAGGGTAGGGTAGGGTGCCCTCTCCCTTCAAGTTTTCTAAGAAAGAAAAAAAAATGATAATAATCACTTGACTCTATCGTGAGCCCAAGTAGGCCAATTGTTGTTTCCCACTCGAATACCACTTTGTAACACACCTGACCCTTAAGTACCTTTTTAAGGGATGGGGCATAAGAATTTTACTTTTCTCAATCATCTTGAATCATCTTCCAGAGATCTCTGTCATCTTCTGCTCATCAAGAGCTTTCCAACAATTGTTACCATGCTCAAATATGAGTTCTGGATTGGAGGTTATGCCCTTCCGAATATCTTTAGGAATCATTGGTCAAAGTCCATGTGGCACCCACGTGGATTCACCTCATTCGTACCATCCCACCTAGCAAGGAATCAACCAAGGTTGTCATCCTTTCATGATGACATGGCCACTCAAGGGGCGGTTACAGGGAATTTTCCCCGTACCTAGATATTTGAAAAGTCTTCTGGAATCCTTGTTGGGTCTTGAACATACTGTCGCAGAATGTCCAATACACCATTTCTTTCTTTCATAAAACTCTTAGCTTCATCTCCTTTGAATGTGATTGTTGGCTCTGGGAGTCTGGACATTTCCTTGAAGAATGAAGGTGCTATAGAAATAGGGGATTCTCCCTGAAGTTGAATTATACTCTGGTTTTTATCGAACTTGTCCACACACCAAGAAACTAGTTCTTTGAAATCAAAAACTCTTGGTATGCAACCTACTAAAGCAATCCTTGATATCGAAATTTGATTGGAACTTATTTTTGGAAGCGACAATGACGAATAATACTGGTATTCTCTTGACCAGTGAAACTTTTGATCTTCTCATCCAAATGTATTGAGGTTGTTTTCGTAGAAGCTCTCCTTTCTTCTGGTTGTCATGCTTAATGAAGTTGGTGGATTAATGCACAGTCACTTTAGAACATTGATACCAAAGTAAACCTTTTACCATAATATACCTTGAAACTCTTCTTTCTAAAGAATGATTCATGTGAATTAAATTTGAATTGATAGAGAATTGTCTCGAGAAGGTCACCATTAATAACGACATTTTAATACGTTAACCAATGTCATTTTTCGTGATATTTGCATTAACTGTACTTCAGGAAGAGTGACAAGATGAGACATGTATTATCGCGGGGTAATAGAGGATCAAATGTATGTAAAGAAATATTGGAATCAATAGAAACCCGTGGACATTAAAAGGATTTTTCACACAAAAAGGATTTGTCCTTACATTGGGTTTATGTTTTCCACACTTATGGAAAGCACCTTGTCATTGTGTGTTGGATCTCAACCAACCTCTTCACCATAAGGTTTAATCATTCTCGTTCATTCTTACAACAAGAATATGCTACCTGCTACAAGATAATCACGATCCCAAATCAGTATATATGAAACTAAAAGTTTCTCTTGAATGCACCCAAGCATTCTTCCTTCATTAGTAACCAGAGGGCCAACACTCATGTCCACCCAACTTCTCTTTTCTTTAACACCTCTACAAATCAAGTAGAGTATTGGAAGGTCCTCCTTTCTTAATGGGCAATCTATTGTCTTCCCTCCAATGCAATATGCATTTCCTCAATGCATTCCATGCAATGTGCTAACTATGAGCACCTTTATTCCCAATCTCCCTAGATTGGTCATTGTACCCATGGTACTCATTGCTCATGCATTTTCTTGCAAGGGTTATAACTCATCCTTGACTGGCATAGACTTCCTCTCTCTAATGTTAATATTCTTCTTTCATGAATCTTACCCTGCATCATTAAATCGGTCTCCCATACCAGAGAAATACAATAAACAACAAGAAAGGAGTTAAGGAAATCTTCCCTCGTCGAACTCCTACACATCCCTGGACTTTTAGTCTAGATAATTTATTTCTAAGCGCCTAACTGCATTTATTTAACACGTTTAGACCAAGCCTATTCATTAAAATATGCTTATTTACTCATTTTCCCTTTTTTTTCCAACTGTACTTGTTCCCACATCTGCTCTTCTAGGGCTTACAACTATGTTAAACAATTCAATTTTTTTAGGGTGAGAAAAGTGTTCCTCCTTTTCTTCTTCTTTGCTTATGCAATCTACTTCTTATTGTGATCTCCATGCTCCTTCCCTTGATTAGTTTTAGTTAGGTTCACCTCAACCTTCTTGGTAATTCAACATGTTACCACAACAAACCTTTTGTTCACAATGAATCATGAACATGTGCATTCTGCACATTACCATTCAGTTATCATAATGGTCAACATTCATTTGGTAGTCTTCCACTCATATATTTTGTTTTAGAATGTAATCCAGGATTCTTATATATACTTGCAGCCCACTGCCCAATTCTCAATAGTCACTAAGGTTTTGACTATGTTCTCCTGACAGAGTCTTCACATAGTTCCTCGCCATGAAACTCCATCAGCATGTAACTTCCTTATTGCATATCCATTACTATATTTGATGGCCTCAACCTTGAGTTAGCTTCAGTTGTTTACCAAATATTCCATAAGGAATATAAACATGCATATTTGTTATGCATACAACTTATTTATCCACACATATTCATTGTTTTGTTAACTTACATCCATGATGTACTTAGCCACATGCATAATCATAATCCTATGTGTAGCTATCATAGGTATATTTCACAGCTCACATACATATTTACTTTAAAATCATTCAACTCGTGATTGTTCATAATCATTCTCATGCGATCCTCAAAGGCATAATCATGTTGCCTCTTATCATGAAAATAGAGCATCCTTGCTCATTTACTCTTTCGTCTATTTATACTAACCTTTCTTGAGGGAATGGAACACATTCCCCTCAAGCTATCATTCAAAACGGAACTTTTGTGACTCTTCAAAATGGAGTCAGCCATGCATCCATGGTATTCATATAATCTTGGCAAGTGCAATTCTTGCCTTACATTTCACTCATCCAGGAAGTCACATTGTGCCTTTAGTATACATATACTCCTACATCATACATCCACATCACTTACACATTTAATATCATTCATATATATTTGGTCTTAATATCAATCTTCATATCAAGAAACCTCACAATGCATTAAATCCATGCACTCAAGCATATATAAACATAGCCAAACATTCATCATGCAAGCTCATTGCTTGCACCTTTTCCATGTCATTCATACACATGGACATATCAAACTTCCAAATCCTCCTCCCAAGGATCTTGTTGCCATTCTTATGACAAGTCTCATAGAGAAACTCAACATTGAGCTTCCCTCTCTATTGAGAGATTGCAGTTATTCTCATGATATCCACATGGCAAGTTTAACAGACATAGTCATAACTATGTCTCTCTTACCACATGAAAACAACCTACAAGAAAGTATTCTTGCCTCTGGTATTATAAAATTATTCAATAGCCCAAAAATATTATCTGGGAAACTCCAACAGTGCCCAAGGCAACAGGACAACTTATCAAGCTTCTCTTTCATGCCTCAAACCATTTTTGGTTAACATATGTTTTTATCGAGGGAATACTTTTTCTAGATTCCCTCTCACTACTACTTGAGCATACCAAGCCATACCTTATATGGCTAGCATCCACCTTTGGATATCAACCTGACCCATTGCTCATCTAGATGTGTCCTAACACTTCCTCTACCACATCCAGGATCAACATTACATTTATCCTTCTACCTTATCCTCATAAGGAACTATGTACTCAACATCATCAACCTTTTACTTATGCTTCCATAGTCAGATCATCACTAACGATATGATCAATGAAATCACCATATTTTACATTCAATGGAAGACTATAATAAGTATATATATGCATGTCATATGCATGCTCTATATTTGCGATATGCATTTCATCATATCTTTGTGCACCAAGCATTATACCCATGTTTGCAGTGCAGACGGGTTCCACTTACTTACCTCTTGCATTTTCATGCATAGACCTACCCTTAGTTAATAGGGATTTACACTACTTTTATCACAACCATGAGATTTTGAACTTGCTCATGTCATTTCACTTCTTCCATGAGGTTCATTCTCAATCCTCATGACTTATTTTATCTTTGCAAAGATGGGAGTATACCAATAGTAGTTTTTAGTTATGACAGGTCAAGTAGGTTGACCTCACATATTTCCATAAGGACTCTAGACAAGGGGGATCATTCTCCCAATTCCAAATCCTTCATTTAGTCAACACTTTTAATTAACATAGGCTTCATAAGCCCACTTTTTAGGTAATTCCTACCACCTATTCAGTTCATTTTCCTTCTGGACTCAAGTACTCCTTAAAACATGTTTATTCCATTTGCATCCAAGTTTTATTATTAATGCCCCTCGGCATAATCCCACTTTTGTAGGACTAGCTATTATTTCTCCAAAAGAAATGATAGGCTTATTCTGCCACAGTCTAGCATGATTCAATCTCGTTGGGTAAAATCCCAACTAAATTTTTATTTGCATCCTTCTCCTCAAGGAACTTACGCAGATAATTTCCATATGGCAGTAATACTCTCAACAGGCTCGTCTTAGCCTTGGTAAACTAGTCTTATGATTGTTCTCTGGCCCATTCAGGCCTGTGTTTGAATCATGCTCTTCTAGATAGGGTAAGGCAGGGTTCCCTCTCCCTTCAAGTTTTCTAAGAAAGAGAACAAAATAATAATAATCACTTGACTCTTTCGTGAGCCCAAGAAGGCCAAGTGTTGTTGCCCGCTCTGATACCACTTTGTAACCCACTCGACCCCTAAGTACCTTTTTAAAGGACGGGGCATAAGAATTTTGCTTTTCTCAATCATCTTGAATCCTCTTTCAGAGATCTTCGTCATATTCTTCTCATTAAGAGATTTCCAATGAATTTTACCATGCTCAAATATGAGCTATGGAATGAAGGTTATGCCCTTTCGAAGCTCTTTAGGCATCATTGGTCAAAGGCCATATGGAACCCACATGATTTCACCTCATTCATACCATCCCACCTGGCACGGACTCGACCAAGGTTGTTATCCTTTAGCGATGACATCGCCACTAGAGGGGCGGTTACAGGGAATGTTCCACGTGCCTTTGCGATTATCAGGCCTTCATCCCTTCGTCCTTCTTGTCCATGTTTGAAACATTCCTAGAGTCTCGAAGTCTCGGAGTTCCCTAGAACTCCTACATCTATGGTGGAGATCAATCCATCGTTAAATCCAACCACTGAGATTCACCCTCGTTCAACACATAGGCTTAAGGGATTTATGCATTCAGTGCTTCGGTGCTCTGGCACTAAATGCCCTTTTGTCTACTTGCATATCCTCCATAGTACTAAAACCCCGGAATCCTGCCACATGGCTTAATCCTTCAGCCCTTTTTTGATCTTGCGTCTTAGCACTCCAAACACCCTAAGTTTCGAACTCCCGAACTCCCAAAGTGGGTCCCTCTTACGTACGTGGTGTTATGTACGGGTGTCCCTACTACCATCTTGCATCTGGAATATACCTGGC
Source organism: Picea engelmannii (assembly GCA_009831015.1). Lineage (NCBI taxonomy): Eukaryota > Viridiplantae > Streptophyta > Pinopsida > Pinales > Pinaceae > Picea > Picea engelmannii. The sequence continues at coordinate 1,029,101 of ML783078.1, read as the reverse complement.
GATGATGACATGTTGACACGTGGTACCCATCTCTCCAACTCTATACCACATACTATAAATCAGTAGGACACGTGGCTTAGCCACGTGTTAACAAACGATGGCTCTATCACACGGTCAGACTCCACCATGTACTTTTTCCACATCGTCTACTGACGTCACTTCGGCCTTCGGAGCTTTGGGGAAACTCCACGCCTTGCATCCTGAATCACTTGAAGTGGAGTTTAACCAGAGAGCTAAATAATGATCGGATGACCCAAAATATTCTTTGGTTTGATCCAACGAAAGACATTTGGAAGAAGACAAGGGTGACACGTGGCCCAATCAACTGGCGACATGTGTCAAGGTCTATTTGACACATAAGGTATGTGAAAGTCACAAATCGGTGTGACACATGGCACACCTACTATGGCTCCACATCACCCTAGTTGACATCAACATGCCACATCACTCTAGCCTTCGACGCTTCAACGATATTCTCATTCACCAACATGTCGAACCTCCTGGAATAGAACTTCGTTAGAGTACTTTATGCTATCCTTTCACTAGGCTCGATCTAACGGTCGAGAAGGGTCCCAAAGGATCCTTAGATCCATAGTCTACATTACTTCGTGAGTTTGGCATTTGGAGTTTCTGACTGTTTAACACCCTTTCTCTTCCGGAGTAGGTCAACGTCGGACTAACCACGATCTAGATCCAACTGTTGGGAGAGATCTCGAAGCATCCTATGATCGATGGTCCTCGTCGCTTCGCGACTTCGGTGTTTGGGGGTTTGGCTGTGTAATTTCATTTTTACTCCCGGAGTGGTCAGCGTCGAACTGACCACGACGTAGATTCAATGGTTAGGGAATATCTTGAATATCTTGATATATACGGTTCTCGTCACTTCATGACCAAGAAGTGGATCGGGGTTTAACAAGGGGTTGAATCCCACGAGGATGGGTAAATGACTGCCAGCTGTCGATCGACCATCAAGTTATCGGTCTGACAGGTCTCCTTCGACGCATTTGGACATTGCAATGTTCATTCATCCCGGAGCTCCAAACTCCTAGATTCGTGAATAACTTAGCTCCTTTTTTAGTGTAGTGAAGGGTTCCATGGGCATGGTCCTATGGAACTTTGTCAAGCTCTGGAGACTACACTCATAACTGTTGGCCAAGATTTGGTTAAGGCTATGGGCATGAGCCCATGGTCTCTTGGACTTCTGGTTTGAAGGAAGCGCCTTCCATTCACAGAACTTAAGTTCTAAAACAGGGAAAGGTATTTTTGAGGGATCAACAGGACAGAAACATTCTAGCGAAGTCTGCCCTGACTCTTACATTACAAAATCAATCCTTGGGAAAATTCCCTTAAGGATTTTCCAACCAGCATAGAAACCATAATCATATTCCTAATTTCATTTGAATACCCATGTCTAATAGTTCTCTTGTTGCTAAGCAAAGGCAAACATAAACCGTTCAAATGCAAGGGTTCACAAAAGAACAATAAGCATTACTAATATTAATCATGCAATGCAAATTTTAGTCATAAACATAGACATCCAACCGCTCATTTCAATTCTAGTACACAGGGTATATGAAATACTTATCTATTACAGTCGATCACCGACCAACTGACTATGGGTGTTCGCCTTTCCACCTAATCATAGGCTCATAGGCATTCATTCTTAGCACTCTGGCCACCCCCGTGCCAAGTCATGATATCACTAGGGAACGTTTGCAGTTTCTTAGAGGTTCCTTCTCTATCACAGCCTCTATGAGGTTTATCAGGTGCTCCCTCAACATCAAGCTTGTGACCTTATGCTCAGGACATGTTTTCTGCAAACTCTCAAAGATCCTTTCTCGTGTTCTCTCCTTTTGATTAGAACGACTAAATCCTTCAGTTCTTCTTCAGAACTCCAGAGCCTCATGCATTATCCTCTTTTGTCTCTGCATATCCCAATCGCACACCCCCTGTGGGCATGGTCTCCTTATAGTTTGCTTTCGTGTGTATTCTTGCACGCCTTCTTCCTCCCGGGGAAGGTTTTGGACATGTCCTCTTCCTTCTGTTAGAAGGAACTTGGGTCAATCTGGGCCTGCAGGAAACTTCCCGTTGTTGTACTTCGGGCTAACATTTTTCTATCTCCTCAGCTAGACCCTCCATGCTTCCATTCATTGGGGTAGTTGATTGATCAACCACCAGTCCTTTTCTCATTAACTGATTTGTTTTTCCTTGGGATTAGGATGAGGCTTATTATTTCAACAAAGAGAATTTGGGGTCATTTTGACATAATGAACCCTCTCTACAGTTTCCTCTCTCTTTCCTCTAGTGATATCATGGCTAGTACTTCAAGGCTTCACCCCCGCAGTAATTTATTGGCAATCTAAACAATAATACATTTACATTGTTCACATGCCATAGCATGGTGATCATAATTAACGATTAATTACAAGTTGGGGGAAATAGTTGTGTTATAGCTCTATTTTGTGATTTGTCGCTAGCTTTTAGGATCTAGTGAGTATTTCTCTCATAGATTTGTTGAGTTTGTTCTCTTCATGTATAGTTGTATAATCTTATGATTTGCTTAATAAAATTTCAATCAAAGATTTATATTTTTCACTTTGATGTAGAACTCTACTCATGTGAGTTTTTTTCCACGTCATCTTGGTTGGCATGTAGTCCAAGGATGGGCCTAGATTTAGCATGGGAATGTGTTCAAATTTATAGGAATCCCTTTTGTATTCCATGCTTCACTAAAATAGCTCTGGGATGTGGCATTCAAAGGGTATCCATGAAAATAAATAAATGGATAATAAAAATCATGTCCTTGGTCACAAATTTTAGATTTGGCCCAAAGTCCTAAATGCCCCCAATGCACATTATTCTTCTTGTTGGGTACCCTAAGCCTAAGGATAGTTGTGGTCAGAAAGACTACTTAAAAGATTCTTATGGGCCAATTCTAGTGGGAGAAGAGATTTGATAGAGTTAATTGGAGCCCTTTTTGTGTTCCTAGGGATCGGGGAGGACTCAAGCACTATAATTTCTACTTGCACAAAGGCATAAGCACTATATACCAGTTGGATCTTCAAATCTATGGAAGGACACATAACATGAAAGACTCTGTTGAGGAATTGGACCACCTTGCAAAATTATGTGGAGCAACCTAAACTTGTAGAAATGTTGTTTTAACCCTACCCTAGGTTTTATTAAAGGGACCTTTGTTGCTAAGAGTATTTGGAGGGCTGAGGAGGCCAATAATCCCAAATTAGCTTGGAAGATTGACTCTACAGTTACGCCTATCAGTCAATGACCACAATATTTGGTGTTCATTTACGGTTTTGTCTAAAGGAAACCCTTGGCTAAATCAAACTACCTTTTAACCAAGAAGTTATTTAGGAGAGGTAATAAAACCATTAATGGCTTGCAAGGTTCCCATGCAAGAGATTAGAAAGATTGGTTGGTCTTAATGACCTAGTTTAACCTAGACAACCCTAACATGATAATCATTAACAAAATATATAGCCTCATCTAGATAATCTCTTTCATATATTTCGCTTACAAGGATCACAGTTATAGTGGCAAGACTAAATATGGAACTAGAGGAAATATAGGCTAGATGATGCCTATCATTGGCTAGCCATTAAATTGGTGTTATATGTCAGACTAAACAAGTGATGAAGAATCAAGTACAAGCAAAAGACTTGGATCTATAGTCCCGATGTCATAGGAAAAACTCCTTTAAAACCTAAAAAGGCATGCTTTACATGGTGGACTAGCCATTGGACAAAGATTGAAGTACCTAGAAATACCTCAACCCAAATGCCCCTCATGTGAATTCGATTCAACAGTGAAAATATCAAGCATATTTTTTGTTTTTGTATCTTTGCCAAGTCTACTTCGGATTGGGTTGCTAGATTTTGAAGCTAGTTACTCCCTTGTCCCATTTCTTGGAAGGCAACCCTTCTAGGAGATAAATTCCTTTCGTTTGTTGAGTATAACACAATATAAAAGGGTTAATATAAAATATAAAATATAAAGGTTAACTAAATTATAATAACTTTTATGCTTAAAATAAAAATATATATATAAAAACAACTTAAGTAACCCATGTGACAACGGTTAGGTTAATGTCGGTGAACGGTGAGTATAGAGCCAGGTAGCGACACTTCATTATTAATAACATATTTTACCAATTAAAAAAATAAAAAACAGATTTTACCAATTGATTGGACATGATAAGTTGAGTGTTTGTCGTTTTCCATTCCTTTTTTGTGGGTTGCATTTGATGCCAATTTTAACTAAGATGGAAAAGAGTTATGATGATAGCGATAGGGATTGATTTCTTAATTTAGTGAAAGCAATCATTTATAGTTGTCAACTTCGTTTTTAAAATAAAATAAAAATTAATATTTTTTTATTATTATAATAAAAAATAAAAAATTATATAATAATAACCCCAAAGTCGCTGCTACCTCTTTTATATATCACCATTTCTTTGACCACCTTCTCCTTTGCATCTTGCGGAGTCGTGAGTTGACCCTCTCTTCAAGTCTTGGAAGTGTAAAGAAAAGTTGTATTTCTGTAACAGTTATGTTAGCTTTCTTGAATTACATGCAATATCGCAAGATTTTTTTGGTAGATTGTCCCATTTGATATGCGATGTCTCCTTCATAAAAAATTAAAAAACTAAAATAAATTGATATTTTAATAGTTAGAGAGTAATTTTAAAATTTAAATAAGGAAACAAAGAAAGGCCTTGTAAAAGCGGCCCCAAAACATAGGGAAACCTCAAAATCAATTCATAAAACATAAAATAAACGTAGCTATGAAAAAGCAGCAGGGACAGACCCCAGACATAATCTGGATGGACCACGCTAGAGAGGCAAATAATCCCCAAAATATCCAGAGTCGGAGGAGAAAAAACAAGGAGTCTTGCATCCACGGAGGAGAAGAAACCAAAAGTTACACGCCCAAAAGGACCTCAAAGTGTTTACCAAGGGCAACAAATCAACACCGCATGCCCAAAAGGAGCTCAAAGCTCTGACCCAAGACATTGAAAAAACAGTAACCCCAGCATCTGCTACACAAAACTCCATATCCCACGAGGAGCGCAGGGACCCCCTAACCATCATAGCACCAGAGAGAACCCTGACTTTGCATCCGACCCTGAACAAACCAAGCATTTGTGTAACGACCTGAAACCACCACAAACATCCATGGCAACATCAACATTTGATCGGGACTGAGAGGACAACATATTATCTAACAACAGACCGGATCTAGATCATTTAAGGGAGATAAAACCGTCGTGAGGCACCCAACCAAGAACGAGTCACCTAGATCCAAATTTCATACCAGAGAAAGAAGCGAAAACCACAAAAAAACCAAATCTGCCCACTGGAACGTGTAGCCATCAACAAAGAGCGAGGATCAAACAATCCCCACCTCCAGAAGAGAAGCCAGAAGCATTGAATCCACATGATACACCACAGAACCGGCGTTTGGGGCCTGCACGAACCCCGACACATCCGAACAACAAAAGAAAAAACAAATCTTCGGCGATCACTTCATCAGCAAAATCGTGCACACCAGATAAAACAAGGTTGAGTTTGCCTTGGCGCCACAACAACCGAGAGGAGGATTACAAGCAAAAAAAATCAACGCGGAAAAGGAAAGTGGTCTGTCGCTGAGGAAACCCTAGCCGCAGACCCCCCAAGATAACTGCCCCCATTTCATATGGAAGGATTATGTCAAAAGATTCACCATATATATATATATATATATATATATATATATATATATAATTTAATAATATATAAAATGTCTTTATTGTGATAAGATAAAGGTTGCAAGAGGTTAAATTGCAACCTGGGTTAGTATACAGCTTCAAGAAAACTGCAAGAGTGCATGTAGGCATCGTGTGTAGTTAGTATTGTTTCCATTCTTATGTGCCAAAAAGAATAAGTGCAAACTCAATCTTTTCCCTGTGTTCCTCTTCCTCCTCCACGTACGCCTTTTCTACCTCGTGGACATCATGGCCATCAAATTCAAGACGACATTCCACAAAAGTCCAAACCTTAGATCTTAAATAAATAGACCCCAACCCTTCCCTTTCCAAATCAACACATAAAAATGATCAATTTAACGACCGTTGCAAACCTTCAAAACTCCAAAACAATACAAAAATTTTGCTTGAACTCTACACCAAATCCAACCTTGGGATTCCTAAATTTATCAAAAGTATGTCTTATTTCATCCTTCAATAGCTAATCTTTAAAATATAGTGTTGATTTTGCTTCCAAATCTTTCAGATTTGACCTTAACGATGAATATATATATATATATATATATATATATATATATATATATATATATATATATATATATATATATATATATATATATATATATATATATATATATATATATATATTCATTTGTGGCTTAGCTAATATGTTTCACAATCTGTTTTTCCCAACTTTGTATGTCATCATTTGATGGCCTTTCCAACTTTCAGCCTTGTGTTCCTAAGTACATGCAGGGCTAACCAACCAATAAAAACCATATTTCTACCATTTTTACAGCATACATCACCATATGCCTATTCATATACAAGATGAAGGTTTGCAACATGGCACCAAGACTCTACTACATTTGACCAGCTGAGTGTCAACGTGTTGTTGATGAAAACAACTATTTAATGGGTCTATCTCTGATTTCTTCACCTCGATTGGCAACACATGGGACCCACCCATGATTACATCTCTCATTCTTGTTTGATGCGGCTTTCCGGTTGAGATGTTTGGGGAGAATCCATGTGATGCAATTGTATGCCTTTAAGATTCCATGTGTTCAATCATAGCTCTGCGAAAAGAACAATTTAGACTAGATAAACATGACATTATAAGTTTCCTACCATCACTAATGGCCTTTCTAACTCCAAAACACTGCATCATGCACGAACAAAACATGCAAAATGTATGCTAAGTAGTTTCCTCCAAACTCTGTGGATAGGGTGGATTTAGTGGTTGAAAGTGGATGTATGTGTAAGCTTGAAATAAGTATGAGGGAAGTCAAAGCACTTATACATGGTGTAGCTTTTGTCATCAAACCATCCCATATTAACTTGATGATGAGCTAAAAATCTATCTAATCTTGTAGCAAATGTCCATTTGGTTGTTAGAATCTGGTGATGCTGGAAGTTGGAGATCCCATCAATCTAGAACTTTGATCATTTTTTTGACGATTTGGATATATTTAGAATTGGCCAAAACCCTTAAGGGCATCATTTTACCATGCACGAAACGTGGATCATAGTATAACTATGATCATGTGTGAATTGTATGTTTGTTTCTTATTAGATAAGAGGGTCCTTTTACTACAAGATTAGCTTGCTCCATTGAGTTTCTATTTCTACTCTGCAATCCTCTTTTGTATGATGTTTTAATTATTCTCTTCAACACTTTCTATGATGTTATAATTATTGTCTTCAACAACATGAACAACTCTTTTAGTGTCTATCTCCCACAAGATCCTTGCTAAAAAAAAATCTCAACTCGCTACCTGATGAAAAGATCATACTTTAATCATGACTTTGCAATGGAGATATCATGAGATTATTATTGCTTCATTATGTGTTGTCTTCCATAAATCACTTCAACATTCTCATTCACGTGTTAAGGGGGTATGCTCGTATATATATTAAAGGTTACATTTCTCCTTCATGGTGATCTATGCTCTCAATATATTTCACTAAGTGAATCTTAGCAGCTACTTGCAGAGACAATGATGGCCTGCGAAAATTGTGGAATGGCTTGTGTTAAGCATGTTATATTTCATGTGTGGAAATGATGCAAGTAATCTTGTTGGTTTATTTTCCCAGTCTTCATTGTAATTTTTCAGTCAAAGTAATTCTCCTTGTGGGTCTTGGAATAATTTCTCTGATAATTTTCATTTTTATGTTGCTATTTATTAGTTATTTCCTGCCATCTTTTTCAAATTGTGTGATCGGACACGCTATTAAGTCAATGTTTGACTTAGTAGTGTATGTGTTCTATCGCGATCGATCACACTTAACAAATATTTATTTTATGGTATTCAAAAAACGTGGTCATAAATTGAGTTAATATTAATGATACCGAATATATTGGATGGTTAATAATTCATTTTTTATAAACTAGCATACCCCCTAAGTGGGTGAATGGGAATGTTGAAGTAATGTGAGGGAAATTTTTATATTAATGTTGTTAATTGAAATCATAAAAATATTGCAATTAAAATGATCTTATTTTAGAGATGATAATGAAGATGTCGATAATGATGGAATTTAAAACTAATATGTTTTGGTCTCATATCTTTTAGGGAGACAGTTACATAAAAATATGTTTAGAATGAGGTTCAACTGGGTTTATATACATATGCTCTAGTATGTGTTGAGATTGACATTAGCCAAGGACAAGAGACTCATACATTGAAATGGAAAATTTTATGTGGGTTCAGGTTCTGGATTATGAGAGTATTGCTTCCCACAACCATGTCAAGTCATCACCCCATTCTCAAGGATGTGTTTCATCGCTAGAACCTCAACAATGTCTGTAATCTCGGTCTCAGTTGTGACCCTGGTTCTCTAGCCGTGGACCTCTCGTATGTTCCTTTCGCGGAGACGTATGACAAGACATTCCAGTAATCAGTTGCCTCTTTTGGCCTATAAGGAGGTACATACTTTCCCGATAGCTTCACCTCCTTGTTCTCCATGCAGAATAAATTCAAATAATCAGTTGAGCAGAACTCGTGCTCCAAGCCCTCCTCCCTGAGTGCCTCCTCAATCATCTCACTGTCAATTATTCACAAATAATGAAAGGTATCAAACTTCTCCTATAAGGCAAAATATGCATCTGCGAGAGATTTAAGAATCAACAAATAAACATGACATATCCAAGATTATTTCCCTCAAGCATGTGCCTACTCAAAAAGGAACAAAAAACACAAATACAAACCAAAACATGGCAAGCATGTGAGCAACCATATCAAACATAAATATAAACCAAAACACTGCAAGCATGTGAGCAACCATATCTCGAGGATGAAGATGCATAGACTACTACAAATTTTCTTACTATTGATTTAGAGAAGGAGAACATTGAGAAAGGATTATATTTTGAGGATTATTTAATCTTGTAAGTACATTCTACATTTCTGAAGTTTAATATTAATTTTTAATATGGTACATAAGCATGTTTATGCATCGTGGAATCAACATGCATGTTTGAAAATTGAGTTGTTTAGTATGTAAGAGATTATAATGTTTATAATACTTATTTCAATATATGTGAATATTACAAAATTAAAATTAAAATAATAATAAATTTGTGTTTGTTAAATAATAAAGTTTTTATTTTTTTCTGGACACTTTTTCATATGAGTTTCTCATAAAATGCTCTCAAAAATTGAGAAGATTGCAAATTTCAATGGTTGAGATAACAGAGGACATTGAACGGGATTTAAGAAATGTACAATTATAATTTCACTAACAATTACATTATTGGATTTCACTTAGTTGGTGTCTCATACACCAATTATATGGTGTCTCATACACCAATTTGGTGTCTGGCTTGGCAGTGATCTTAAAAATATATTATTATTATTATTATTATTATATATATATATATATATATTCGGTATCTCATACACCAATTTGGTGTCTAGCTTGGCAGTAACTTTAAAAATTTATTATTATTATTATATAATTTAAAATTAGTTTTATTGATTATATTTATTTAATTATCAAAAAATAATTGAAAAATTATTATTTATCTAACTCAATAAAAATAATAGAGGCAATTAATATTCAATAATTAAAAGAAAAAACAATCATTAATGAAGAATCTGCATGGTGTCATTACACGATGTGAACGGTTACTTAGTCTTGTAGTGAGCAATTTAGAAAGATGTGGACTTTTGGCATAAATATAAATATGGATATGGTAAGGAAATTGTAGATTCATAAGTTTGCTTGGAGATGAACGAAGTTGCACGGGAAGCAACCATTAAATTGAAGTTATTTATTATTTATAAGACAAAACATGGTTAATGACATAAGCAATTGTTAAATTGAAGTTATGTATTATTTATAAGACAAATGATGGTTAATGATGTAAATTTGTTTTTGGCCTCATCTGTGTGGTCGAGGTGTCATTAATTCTTTGCTTCTCGCTTTTTCTATGGCATTGAGGTGTTGTTGTTTTTTACGTTACAAGAAATAAAAGCATTTTCACGTCTTCTATGGTGTTGAGGTGTCATTGTTTTTACGTTTTGACAAGAAATAAAAGAATTTTCAAAAGTGAAGGAAGAAAATAAATGAGATAGGACACTCGGATTATACAAAATTAACCACTCAAATATATAGATCCAATAACTTATCCTCAGATCTTGGACAAAATTAAACAGAAAATATCCCCGGAAAAAAACCAAAACTTAAAACAATTAGACTACAACCATTCAAATAACCTTTCTACTTCTCCACATAATAAACCTAATACATTATAAACCTAATTTGTGCCAACTTACCATCACGATGAGGAGCAAAGGTTGGCGGGGTCAAAAATGACACTCTATTGTTCGGTGCCTTGCAAATATCTTATGATAATAAATTGAGAAGCGGATTTCCGAGGTGACCGGCTCAACATTCTACTCCAGGGCTGGTGGGCTCCCACAAACGAGCAATACATATTTTCGGGCTGTACATTGGGCCGATTTCCGCCATATAAAAATTGGGTTCTTGGGCTAGCGGGTTCAAAATTGCCTAAGCAAAGCAAAGGGCTTCGTCCGACACCCACTGCACATTTCATAATTCATGTGCAACACCAAGTCTGTGATTACCATATCAATGTGTGTAGAAACGATGAAAAAGTAAATATGTGCCTTTATAAAGTATGGACATGATATTTCATAGATCGTATACCGATATCGCATTCCATACTTGCGGATTCTCGGACGGGAGGGGTCAAAAAATAGGCCTCTATTGTTTCGTGTTTTACAAATAGCACATACAGTTCCGCGATATACAAATTGACAAGCGGACTTGCCAAGTGGCTGAGAATTTATAAAGTATGTACAGTTTGTGCATCGCGCGTTGTCGGGTTAGCGGGGTTAGAAACGAGTCTCTATTGTTTGGTGCCCTACAAATTTATTATGATGCACAGATCCCTTATTCCATACTTAGCCGTTTATTTGGATCGTGCACTTGCGAGATGCACACTGTGCCTCTAATGTTCTGTGTCCTGCAAATAGCAATTATAGTATGGTGATATACATATTGACAAATGGACTTGCGGGCTAGCTATCTCAACATTGCAATTATGTTGGATGGCGAACGTGCAGCATAGTGGCTTCTCGGCGCAAGAAAAAGAAAAAAAACATACCTACAAACAAGTTTGACAAATTCATAGAAAGTAAAGGAAAAATTGTTTATTATGGAACAGAGGCAGAAAAAGAATGCACCTTTGCATTGATTTGTGTACATCTCTGGGTAGGAGTTCTTTGCGCCTTCTAGTTTCCCTTTATGTTTCTATCAACAAAAGTACAAAACAAAAGGGATATGAACATAAGCTCAGATGTTAATAAAAAGGCAACTACTATGTACATATATACAAAAAAAAATAAAAAATGAATAAGATGAATAGAGTCACAAATAGTTTTTTTGAGGATGTACCTTATTTTTTCTTTTTCTGCACAATGTATATTTTATAATTAGAGTAGAAGATCGTATGTATTCTCACCAGAATGCTATGTGTAGAAATCAGGGATACAAATATGCTTTGAAACATAGAAATATGAGTTTGCAATAAGTTTGATGTATATGTCATAATTCAAGTGCAATACCAATTGTATCGTGATCAGACCAATATGTGTCTAAGACAAACATAATGTATTGAGAAATGGGCACATTGGACCAGACATGGTCAATAAGTGCATTTTACAGATGGGTTGTGTTGTTCAGAAGAAACCGCAGACTATATTTGCACATGTAGTTTTGCAATTCTTTTGTTCTCCCAGTATTTTGTAGCATGTCAATATTGAAGTCTCCTACAAGTACAATGGATCCGTTCACATGGAAATGGTCCAATGCATTGGAAATAACATTTAATATGTTGGAGAATGTTGCATGGGGAGCAACATACAGATTTAGTATTGCAACTTCTGTTCCATGGGAAAAAAAAATTGGCAAGCACCAGTTCAACATTCTTTTCTTCGATAGGTATGTGGTCCAAAATTGGTACATGTTTTTTCACCAATATCATCACCCCATGTGTAATGTAACTTGATATGAAATTGTGATTTGGGAATTGTTTGTTCTGCATGCATAATGCCATGTGTATTTCCTGCAAGCACAATATATCGGATTGCATTAAATCATAGTCATTCAGTATATCATCCATGTGTACATTTAAGTTGCGTGTGTTAAGCGACAGTATTGATACAGATGGATTTGTTTGTATGGATTGGTAATCATAATGAAGTTGTCATTTTGCGGTGGTCCTCAGTCGTTCCATCTCAATATTAACTTTTTGTTTCACTCTGAAGTTATATTTTGTCAGAGGACTTAGTAAATACAAGGAGTCTATGCTTCTGACACGGGACAGTGTTGTGTATACAAGTCCATGTATTCGAATTCCAGCAGGCTGAAATGCAACATTATCAAGTGTTAGGCCTTGTGATCTGTGGACTGTACATGCACATGCAAGTTTAATCAGAAACTGTTTGCGAATATTCAGTCGACTTGTCTTTGTTGATGTCGATACTGGCTTTGATATTCGCAAAATAGGAGTCCAATCGCTTGCAGTGTTTGAATTATATAGATAATACAAATTGCTTGTTTGTCGCTTTCCTATATGTGGTTCATGGAACTTAATCCAAAGGACATCTACTTTTTTTGTCTTTGTATAGCCTTTCAGTATTCCATCTGCACCATTCACCAAGCCATCCTGCGAATCATAGTTACAGGCATATATTTCAACTAGCATTTCTAATTTCAGTGCAAGGTGCAAAGGTAAAGTAATTGAATGTTCATGACGTGGGACATTTCCATGGTTGTCTTCTTCCAAGTCAATCGAATTGATGATGATATTATCGTCAGGCATGAGCGACAACATGTGGCTATTATGCTTTGCAACATCCTTATTTCTGTAGAACAGGTAAGGGAACGTTGGATCTATTTGTGCAGGTCGTAAGCACCTCAAATTGATATAGGTCAAGGCATCATATGTTTGGTTGTTTGTGCGCATTCTATTCAGAACTGCAATGAATGTTTCATCTATCTAGCGCATTGTAGTATGCAACTCAAAGCATTTAATATTGTCTCTCCAGAAGTCATGGGTCATTGTTTCCATGTTAACGATAGGTTGTTCAAATATCAAAGAATCTTGGATGGGTTGTGCCTAGTAAAGATCGCCACAGAAGATCATGTCAATGTTTCCAAATTATTTGGTCTACACATGTTTTATGCTTCTTAGCCGACTATCAATGGAATAGAAGAAGTGATTGCCAATCAGAGATGCTTCATCTATAAAGACAAGTTGGATTTCCTCGTAAAGCTTAGATAATGTATCCAACATTTCCTTGCTACGTGGAAGAAACTGTGACTTGTTAAAAGGAATTAAAAATGCAGAGTGGATTGTTGTTCCACTAGCATTGTATGTAGCTTTTCCTGTGTATGCAACTATTAGGCCCTTTGGTTTCATAGGATCAGAGAAATTATTTGAATCATAGATTCGTATAAGCATTTGGAACAATGCTTTAGCTGTGAATGTCTTGCATGTTCCTGCTCCGCCTGTAAGGAACACGTGCACGGGACTGTTCATGTTCAACCATTTTTTAAGGGCAATGTCCTTTAAAATTGTTTGTTGTTCATGATTCAACAGACGTCTTATTATGTGGTATTCATTATTTTCAATCAGGAAAGGATGTTTTGTAACTTGAAAACCAAGGTTGATACATTTTTCACTTTCAGTCGTTGGAGGACGAGGAAAATCCGCTTGTAAGTCATAGGACTCGGAAGAAGTGCTGGTTGTTTTTGCGTTTTTGAATGTCTCATCATGATCGCCAGGGTTTTCTACGTCATTAAGTGCAAATTCTAGATCGCCCCATGTTGGATTAACATTGTAGGTAAATCTAGCTTCATTGATATGCACTATAGTCTCAAAGGCAACATATGCAGCCTCCCATGTAGAGAAGTTATGTATTAATGTCTCTTCGTTTTCATGGAACGGAACGTACAGTAGTAGTTTTTTTGTACAATAGTTTTCATAGTCATAATGTTTATTGTATTTGACAAACTGTATAACAGAGGGTTTTTTTATTTTTGATATGGGTGTCCCATTTTTTTTGTAATGCGATACGAATTCTGCTAAGCAGATATGCCTAATAGGAGATGGACATTGGATGTAATAATCAATAATAGAGTGACATATGATGTCCTCTGAATTGCCAGGGTCTTCTTGCAGTGAAACCGATGGTTTAAGCATAAATGTGTGTTTTTCAAGTGGAGATGTGTTTATGAAGACACATTTTCTTGAACTACAAGTGAGGAGCAAAGAAAGGGCAATGTGAACTGCTTGTTGAGCAGACATTTGTTGAAGATTAAGCAATGTATTTCCAAGGGTGTGTATCATTTGTATGGCATCAATATGACTTCTTTCATGTTCTTTGCGTATTATCTGAATGCACATGTCATAGATTTGTCAATCTTCGTCATATACGAGGTGCAGTAGGATGTTGCAGCATATGCATTCAGCATGTACTGTGCATCTGTATTTTCTTTCCACATAACTGGCATGTCCTTGGAGAAACTATTGTTCCAAATATGCGATAGTTTTCGTTTAAGGAAAAGTGTCGGTTGCCTAAGCGTTATTTGTATGGATTGGATGTACTCATCTTCTGATAGATTTACCTGTGTCAAGAAGGCATCAAAGCTCATCATTTCATCAAATCCTCCTTGTTCTAGAAACGCGAACAAGGATTTAGATTTCTCAACAACAACATTGTCCTCTAAACTAACTAGCTCTATGATTCTTGTAGCTCTCATTGGCGGAACGGGAAAATTGTATCTACAATGCGAGCTTTTTCATTTTCTACAACTTCTTGTATGGTAATGTTTATTGACTTTCGCAAGGTATCATTCCAAATGATCTGTATTGCATGTTATGTATTTATCCACAAATTGTTCGATCTCTGAATTCTTGTCAGCTCCATAGACTGGTGCACCCTCTATCCACAACAATTCATGGTCATGCTCATTTCCCCTATTCTGGAATTCAATCACAAAAAAGTAGTCCGATATTTTTCCGAAAAACATTTCATCATGGCATATCAATTGTCTCAAAGCATTTATTCCATGTCTATAGTATCGAATACATGTCACCAGGTCTTTTCTTATGAGGTAGTCAATGTCGTTATTTTCCAGAGTATCATTTTTTTTTTACGTTTCCCGTTACTATGCAGGTCAGAAACAGAAGCCACCAATGGATCCCATCAATGCTCTACACTTGTAAATGTGATGAAAAATGTTGGCGGCCCCAATTGTCGGATCATTGCAAAAAAAAAAGTTGAATTGTTGCAAATAGTCAGGAGAGGTGCGGATGTTCTTGAAATCTATGTATCCAATATCAGATTTCAGAATTTTTTCTAGGTTTACTTTGTACTTCACATCCTTGACCAACAACTTTCTTCCTTGTAACTGGCCTTTTCTTATTTGGACCCACATGCAGGACATCACTTGCTCTATTATTATGCGCATTGTTTTGAAAAACAAATTTGTTATGTGACAGGAGAAGTAACTGCTTGAATGTAGTAGCTCCCATCAGACTATTTTATGATAACTGAATCGTTCTGTAATATTAGTTCCACATGGATCTCTGTAGAACAGTGTTGGAAAGTTCATTTCCTCAGCAAATTTGTCCTTGAATATTCCAAGTGGACGATGCCCCTCACCAAGTGCGATTTCAACAATTTTGTTTTTCAAGTCACGAATGCACTATGAATCAGTGAATCCATGGACCAATGTTTCAGCAGGTGTTTCAGTCTCTGATTCATCACTTGTATCAGAATCACTAGGATTTTCGAGAGTCTCTGCAGAGTTGCCATGTTCTTCTGCGAGAACACTGTTCCAGTTGGCATTTATACAAATGTTCTCTGCTTTGTACAGGGCCCTGGAACATAATTCCTTTAATGCATTCATAACAACATGCACACGCACTTTTCCTATCTGATATGCATTTTGTATTGCAAGCGTCTTTTCAGAGCCATAACGATTGTAATTGTATTGTTAATGAACTGTGGCAACGCATTTTGCACAACATCTAGTTGAACAAGCACATTAATAATTGATCCTGTTAAGCCCATCTGGGGTCGCTTATAGCCCCAAGGTTTGATTTGAGAAAATGCAATTCACAAAGAGACAAGTCTCTCCTCAAGTTCTGTAAGTGCACTTACATATGCTAGTGGTGTATTACATCTTATTCAGTCAGGGGTTGCAAACTGTGGCAGTTTTCCATTTTCAAGCGATCGTTTGCATGGAAGACAAACTTTCTCACTGGAAAATGGTTTATTGTGGGTTGTCATCCGGAGGTATTCTACTTGCAAATCAAGCGTGAAAGACTTACTGTTTTTTGAAAAATTCAATTGTTCACAAATTGCACATGCAATGGAAGGAGTGTCTTTCATTTGTTTCATGTAGGTCTGTCTTGCCTTTTTTTTTCGTAGGGAAGTATGGGTAGAAACTGTTTCCTGTTTTTCATGTACACCATGAACTACCATAGTTGCATGACCATTCTGGGATATGCAAGCGCACATGTTTATGTTCTGTTCTGCATGAACAAATTTCTTTACATTGTCATATGTGAGTTTCTCTTTAAAAGGAAGTGTAGCAATGTATTTTTTTCTCTTGCGCATGACCTTTTTCAAGTTGTGGTAACTTACTCTACGTTTCTTTCCCAAGGGCGGGATGACCTAGTGGCAATTGGGATGAATTTCACTCTCACCCAGTTTCTCAGAAACTATTTTACGTTTTTTGTTCAAGGCCTCTATTTGCTTATTAGAAGTCAGACGAATTTGACGAATAATTTTTTTCAAATTGTGATAACTTACTCTACGTTTTTTGTTTAAGCCCTCTATGGCCTCATCACAACTGAAATGAATTCTATGCATGTTTTTTTTGTTCAAGCCTTGCCTGCCCATATCACAACCGGGAGGACTCTCGTTTTGACGAAAAAGCATTCCACGTGTATGCAGATTCGATGTCGTTTGGGTGGCATGCACACTCAACCTTGAACTACCGATATCTCCAAGCAAAGGTTCATAATGGATATGTGATGTATCTATTTTCAACAACAGGATGTGAATTATTCGATCGTAATTTGAATTGGTAACCCAGGAATGGATAGTGCCAGCTGGCGAGGCCGACTAAACCTGGATCTTCACCCTGAATACCATAGACATCCATTGCAAACAGAATCTGCAACCCTCCATATTCCCTTCTTCGTATGGAAGTGCCATGTTCACAAAGTATTCCTGCCAACTTCCAACTGTCGACATATTTTCCACGAGATATGGGCAAAGGTTTTGATGCAAGCACCTAAAAGCATGTTCGTTGCCGCCTATAATCCCATTGCAGAAGGAATGTACAGTGTAAAGACATAGTGACTGAACATCGAAGTCGGTTGCTACCAAACAACAAATTGCATTAAACATACTATCTCCACAGCTAGACACAACATTTGTTGCCAGCTGTAAACCATAGCAATCTATGCCATCCAAAATCTATTTCCATTGCGATTGAATGTCTTTGCAAATAATGGACAAGTAGATACGAGGACCTTCTATATTGCATATGGAAATTTTTCTGTACAGTAGTGGTTCATAATGGCCACTGAGGGCATCGACATCATGGAACAAGATGCAATATGGATTGTTAGATGCAGTTTTGTTGAATAGTAGATATCTTGTTTTTCTTGCCAATGACCATATGTCAACTGATATATTCAGCCAGTTAGACAGCCACTGAATACAAAATGTATCTCCCCAAAGTCCCCTTTGATGTGCAGGCAGAACTGGAGATGCAGACAACCGCATATTTGAAAAATATGTAGCCACATCATGTATTCCATGCAACTGCCGAAGAAAATCAGATTCCAGTTCGTATTCATAGGACTGCAAAGCCTCAGCATCGCCATTTTTAAAACAAGCCAAGAAATAATCTATCAATCCATTGCGCAGCTCGGTCGTCGAATACCAGAAATGCAATAGAACCTGGAATGTATCGAAAAGGCAATCCCCAACAGTATACAAGAATGCATCCAATCTAAAAAGGCCATTCCTATGCAAAACCACGTCAATGTTGTCATGTACAATGCACTGTGTATCTTTTTCATACGACTCAACATCTATTACCTCTTTCGTCTTTTCAACTGTCATTTTGAAGTTGTTTGCTAGATACTTTCAGTTTCTATCAAAACAGAGAAAAGCACAGGCAAAAAATAAAAACTAGCAAAATAAAAAACAAAAGAAAAATAGTGCACCAATCCCTGTATGTATCTTTAAACCTTCTTCTTCTCAACTTAAATCCCCCTAGTTCCCATAGCAGATGAGAACAAAACAGACCGACACTGGAAACTAAACCAAACAAAAGAAAGACCGCAAAAAAATAAAACCATAACTTAACTCAGCAGAAAGAAAACATGCAGACGCAGTTTTCCGGCCCACGGAGTAGAAGCATACACTATGTCTACACCCCGCCCGATGGTTCCATCTTATGATAGCTGCCAACCACTTTTCGTAAAGGCCTCTGCATTGCAATTTTCGGAAAAACTATGGACGCGACATCCACCATATGAAGACGCATTGTTTCCAGGAATAGAAACTAAGAGCACAGACAAAAATGGTCTGGAACAGAATATTGAAAATCACCAAAAACAGGGAAACTTACCCATCAACAAAGGATGAGAAGATCTCAGCACCCAAAAAAATGCAAACCACAACAACAGGTCCAACAGCTTGCAAAGTTGAAGAACAACAAACCAACAAACAACCACGAAGAGCTCGAACTGCAAGTGCAGGACCTCAACTTTGCAAAGTTGAATCAAACAAGAACCATAATAATCAAACGAAACAACGAACAAGGATGGAGCACAAGAGCAGGGATGTTCGCCATGAACAAAACTGTATTGCAAGGAATCTGTACAATAAACATTTAAGACTCGCAGAGCTCTTAGGTAAGCAGTTAAGACAGTAAGGACCATCGAAGGGCATAGGCAAGTGCAAGCATTTAAGAAAAGATGCAACGTGGCAGGACTGTTCTCTCAAAGCACGCAACAATAAAGCATAAATCAAACATAGCAATATCGTGGAGAATGTATTCAACACAACAGAAAATGCTAAGGGGAAACATTCGAACTAATGCTAGCATTAATCCACGTTCCACGAATGCATAACAAAATTTATGATTCAAAAAGACCATATACTACCAAATACTTTGGAAATGCAAACATATTTTACATTGGGAATAGCGAAGGCGGCAATAAGACCTCCAATCCGTTGTCCAATCAGATCTTGACAAACATGATATTTTTATTATATAAAAATTGATATTTTCACTTCCCGTGTTCCAACAATAGACAATAGCGAAATATTTCTGGTCAACGCACAAACTAATGCCAGGTCAACGATTTATCGATCACTAGATTCCCTCTCTGCCTACGACAGGGACTAATAAGTAAGGACTCTCATAATCCCCTTGACTTAATTCACAATTTAAGTACATTTGCATATGTTAATTATAAAAAAAAATGTCATGAAAATATGTGATGATAGTTTTTTTTATAAATATTTTTGTCTCTTAAAACTTGATAATGTATTTTTTGATTTAAAATATTAAATATATTTTTTTTTTAAATTTAATTATAAAAATAAATTTATAATATTTTTTTATAAACTAGATATTAATTAAAAATGTTTGATTTGATAGTGATCTTAAAATTAAATTATTGTTATCATTAATATTATATAAATTTAGCATCATCAATATAATTTTATACTTCTTAATAAATTACCATTCTATATGATATTGTTTAATAACATTTTTTTAAGAAGAAAAAAAAAGATAATATAATTTTACACTTTTTAATAAATTACCATTCTATATGATATTGTTTAATAACATTTTTTTAAGAAGAAAAAAAAAAGGATAAATAGGAGTGAAAATAAAGTAAAATTTTCTATAAAAAAAATAATTAAGGTTTAGGCTTACAACATACTCATTATGAGCTTTATTCAAGTCATTATGAAAATTGAACCGAGGTGGGGAGGATAACAATCATTCCTCACAATCATCCAAGCTACACTCAATTGACAAATTTAGGTGAAAATTGTTTCTATGAAAACATCAAAATACATAATTTATAATGTAAAGTAAGATTACTATCTTTATTTTAAAATATTCAATGTAATTTAAAAATAATTGATTATAAAAATAATTTTATAATATTTTTTATAAACTAAATACTAATTAAAAAAAAATTGATTATAAAAATAATTTTATAATATTTTTTATAAACTAAATACTAATTAAAAGTGTTCACTTTTAAATTATTATTATTATATAAATTTATCCCTTTTAATATAAATTTATACTTTTGAATAAAATACTATTTCATATGATATTATTTAAAGAATCATAAGTAATCACTTATCCTCTTAAGGTTTGATAAACTAATTCGATCTTAATGGACATTAAAAATCATCATCATTAATAACATTTTTCTAACTTTTTTTTGAAGAAAAAAAA
This sequence comes from Picea engelmannii, assembly GCA_009831015.1. NCBI lineage: Eukaryota > Viridiplantae > Streptophyta > Pinopsida > Pinales > Pinaceae > Picea > Picea engelmannii. The sequence goes on along the minus strand of ML783078.1, from coordinate 1,008,289 downwards.
ATAATTTCTTTGAAAAAAAATAAATTGTTTGAAATAAAAATAAAGCAAAATTTTCAAAAAAATAATTAAAATTTAGATAAAAAAATGCTTTATGAAGAAAACCAAAATACATCATTGTAAAGTAAGACTATTATCTTTATTAAAAAATGTTTTTAATCTAAAAATGATATATTTAATGAAAACAATTGTGTTATCATCGTTGATAGAAACATGTTTTAATTAACAACCAAAACATTACCATACTTCTAGTTCACTTGTACTTAGTGTGGGCTAAACATATTTACCATAATTCTAGTTCACTTGTACTTGGTATGATGGGTAGGTAACTTGACATTGTTTTGCTAGTAATTAAAGTAGATCCTCAAGTAAATTAAAAATAAAATAAATAAAAAATATTCATTTAAAAAAAAATAACAAAAAATATTCATTTTATTGTAGAAATAGTTACTAACCAATATGATACAATTGACTTGGGATGCATGTGATACTAAGGAGTACTCACTCGTAGAGTATGGTAAATGTTGGCCACATTCACCTTATGGAGTCATGCTCATGAGTACTACAACTATGGTTATAATTAATAACCATAAACAAAAAAAGAAAACTAAGAATAGAGTTTCTAGTAGATTCCAAGCATTTATGGACCATGTGGGGTGCTTATTGAAGGTCTTGTTTAGGTGAATTCATGGTTTTTGCATACCAAAAATTCTACATTTAATAGTAAAAAAAGGTCTCAAATCTACTATAAGAGCATACATATGGGTTTGGATATATGGAATGTTTTTTTATCATTGGTCTATTCTAATGCCTAAGAATATGTGTTTTCATTGTTAGATGTTGGTTGTAAAGGGGTTGATAAAAATATCAACTACATATTCAACAAATTTATTGTTTTGAAGCTAATAATTATGACTGCAAGGGTTCATAAGTGTTATGAAGTTATGTAACAATTAGTTTTATTTTTTTGGAAAATATAAATACATTTTGTATGTTATGGATTGATGAAAAATAATAAGTAAATAGTTACAATTATCCTTCTCCATGCTTGTATTTTTTATTTTTGTATTTTTGTATTTATCTAATATATTTGAATATCTCTTATTTTATTTTCGTAGAGTTTTTTGAAAATTAATTAACATAGAAAAAAATTAGTAAAATTGTCAACAACTAATATTATTAAAGTTTCAGAGAATGCATCGGGGCTTATAAAAAAATACTATTGTGAACTTTTTTTTTTTCCAAGAGAAAATTGCTCCAATTTATAAAAGGTATAATTTTTTTACAAAGCTATGCTGCCATCAAAACCGAAATCCGAACAGTCCACCAACCGGAAGGAACCATAACCGGCAAGAAGCAGTCAATAAACAGCCTAAAGAGAGAATAAATAGACAGTCAATACAACCTCAAGATCACCAGCAAAAAGAGAAATACAACCCACATCATTCAAATACATTTATAGATGTGGTTGGGCTCTCAACCCCTCTATCCCTATGGAAAACAGTGAGGCATCCAACAGCACCTTGTAAGGCCCTTTTAGAGAGGGTGTCCGCCTCTCTGTTGAGAGATCTAGGGATATGGAGAAATTTAACGTCAGTGAAAGTTTTTGACAGCTCCAACGCTTTGACCTTCCAGCTATCATTGTGGACTGTTTGTAAAGTTGACTTTTGTGAGATCCAATCAATGATAATGCGCGAATCACCAAGAACAAAAAGATGATTGATAGACCAACAAGAAGCTAGATAAAGGGTTGCCCATAAGCCCAATAATTCAGCTTTATTGTTTGTCCCAACACCACAGTTTAAATACCAGAGAGTGATCCTAGATGGGTGTGATTTGAAGACACCCCCCGCCCCACAACAGCCACCATCGGGCAGCGCAGCCCCATCGAACCAGGTTACTGAATAGCCTTCCAATAAATGTAAATCACAAGCATCAAGCTTAGGCGGTCTTTGTAAAGGTTGTTTCTAGGTGAAGGTAACCAAGACTTTATGTAACACCTGTTGCTAGGAAGGAGGACGGGCATCAAAAATGGCACAATTTCGGGCTATCCAAATCTGCCATGAAACCAGCACCGGTAGTGACTTTGGAGCCGAGGCTTGTGCCAGCCACCTGGTGTAGCTTAAGGAAAGAGTGGAGCCACTCCAGATCAAATTCAACCGAAGATGGTTGAGCACAAGTGACCACACCGACCTGGTGAAAGGGCAATGAACCAAT
>ML783078.1:990214-1001320 GCA_009831015.1 Picea engelmannii | reverse complement strand
TATAGCTGTGTACTCGGGCAAAGACAGTGCAAAAGTCCAACTTACCGTAACAATCAGTCACGGGGGAAGGAAGGGACAGAACGTGGCCACTGCTGCAGATAGCACAGTATCCCAGTAGTTTGTCTGATGTAGCAAACCACAGAAATACACAGTCTGAATACCAAAGATCAATACACTATACTGGAAAAACAGTGCACGATAACCAAGCTGAATGGTCGGAGTGTAGTCTGTAGATAGAGTCAATCCGCTAAAGAAAAGAGGCAATCCAGACTGTCTGAAGACAAGCAAAGTAAAGTCGCAGGATGGGTAACGTCGACCAGTTAGGCAATGGGTGTGGCTGCTACAAGGGAAGCGAGCAGAAGCTCCTCTGTCATGGCGCCCAAACGACAGTATACCAGTTTAAATCTATCATGGCGCCCCGTCCCGCCCTTTCGATAATCAATGTTATACGTGTACACATCACTTAAAATAGAAAGTTTTCGCTTGCTCCGCATTGATGGATATATCTCTCAGAAAGTTTCCTTTCGTTTCTATCACTACTATTGTGAACTTGAATAAAACACTACAACATAGTCTCAAAACATAATTAAATATGTTCAATTGTCTATTAATATTTACAAATGTCATATTTTCAACCATTACGAAAGATGTATTTTACGGAAAAAAATATGATGAGATAGTAAATCCCAACATCTCTACCACATACACCCTTTAACGTGCCATGAAAAAATGCCCTTTTTCTTTGAGGGCCTTCTTAAATGAACTTAAAACATTAATTGAAAGCTAATATTTTTTCATGTGTTCTAAATTGTTTCTATGCTTCTCTTTCTACTTGCCCTGATTGGAAGGATCGTCAATTAACATAAATCATTCCATAAATTAGAAAACTCAAACATAAAAACAAAGCTTTGATGCCACAAGCACGTGCTTTGGATATAGAACAAATAGTTTTTAGCTAAAAGTAGCTTGCCATGGACCTCTTTTTTTCATTCGCTATTGGTAGAAGATGAAAAATGATTATGTAGGATGGGAGAACAAACACACTTGTCAAGACTTGGCAAGTTTATCAAAACTCTCGAAACAAATATATACAAGTCATATTTGTAAACAACATCTTAATGATATAATTTCTAGTCTTGTGGTTGAATTTAGTTTGAGAATGCATTTTAGAGTAAGCCGCATTGAAGTTATCTGTAAAGTCATGCAATCCATCATTATCCATACTTATAATAGAAAAGATGATAAATAATGGAGGAACTGTATCTTTGCCTCATAAGCTATAATAGAAAAGATGGTAAACCAGGGAAATAATTCAAAGGAGCTAATCCATGCCTCGTATGTATTTAAGTAAAGTGCATTAATCCATGCCTCGTATGTATTTAAGTAAAGTGCATTGAACAAAGTAAAAAAACATCTCTTGAAATAAAATAATTATTTATTAATGTATATCCATTATCAACTTATTGTAGGTGAAAATTACAAGGCGTGTTGGGTAATTGTCCAACCTTGGCACTGGGAATGAGTGCCCACATGAACTGACTGTTGTTTGATGTATTTAAATTACCTCCATGTAATAATCATCTTAAATAATATCTATTAGTAAACCAGGCCATGCCATTTTAATATGTTGAAAAAAAAAAATTAAACAACTCATTAAAATTCAAAAGAATTTTATTGTTGACCCATTACAATATAACTGGCTAATTAAAATTCAAAAGAATTTTGCTCTTGAGCCATTTACGCAGGAATAATAAAGTATTACCGCAGGGATGTTAGGCGGGGAAGATGGGCAAAACCTGATGTGAAGAAGAAGAAGAAGTAATTTTAACGTCCACGAGGCTAACAATAACCTATGGGACAGACCGCCTCACACATTGATTTCAACAATTCATCCCTTTTCCTGTTCAACTTGATGATGAGCTCCCCTAATTTCTCCATTGTCCCCTTGCTGAATAAGTCATTCCAAGAGCTAGTTGTCAAGATATTTATATAGTTGTCCATGTTGTCTTTGAAAGCTTCACACTCTAAAATGAAATGCTTTTGTGTTTCCACTTTTCCGGAGGTGCAGAACACACACACCCTTTCTTTCCAAGCTTCTTTTGGTCTTTTCCAGCGCCCAGTTTCACAACGGAGTTGATGGGAATTGGTTCTTAATTGGGCAATAAGCATTTTGGCTCTCCAAGATATATTGGCCCCGATGTACGTTTTTTTATGATGATTTTATGTGGGGTTAAACTCTTCAATATAGTAATCTTTCTTTCTCCCGAGCCCTTTATCCCAAGTTCGCTTGTGGAACCTATCAATAACAAAAGCCTTTATCTCTTTACTGTTTGTAGGGCACTTGTTCAAGTGGATATCCCATTTACTAAGCCATTTAATATTTTGTCTCATCCACGTCTTCTTCCTTTTGCACAATATGTCATTGAAGACGACCTTAGGCCACCGATTGTCTTCCATTTGCTCAATTTTTTTTAGATATCTTATGAGATGCACCATAGCAATTGCTTCAATAAGAGCAGTCCCCATTTCACTCAACATGATATCATAAGGGACTGAACTTTTAATTTTAAACTTCTTTGTGATCAAGCGTTTTTTAATCTTCTCAATTTGTTTCCATTGTAAGTCAGATGTGTTGCTGGCCCACACTTCACAACCACATAGAACCACCAGGATCACTAAAATCCCAAAGAGAGTTTGCATAGTCTTCCAATCCCATAGCTCTGCTTCTCTGCGTCTATTTTGAAAAGTATAGAATGCTTTCCAACCTCCCAGAGTTCTTTTCTTTCTGCAGCCTTCCCAACTTAGATTTTTGTTGAAGTCAATTCCAAGGTATTTGTAATCTGCCACTTCTTCAAGGGTGTTGCCTTCAAAGTAGAACTTATGTTGCTTATGTTTTCTTTTGCTAGAAAAAATTACCACTTTCGTCTTGCTAGTATTGACTTGCATTCCCACTGTACTTCAAAAGCTCTCAAGGGAAATTAAGTGTTCTTGCAACCCAAGAGCGGATTTAGCAATCAGAATAAGGTCATCTGCATACAAAAGAAGCCTTATCACAAAATCACCCAAAAGAGCACTATCACCCTCCTGTGAGTTTAACCACTCTTCAAGTTTGTCAATATATAATCCAAAGAGGGTAGGGGACAATGGATACCCTTGCTTGACCCCAATATCACTCCTAAAAATTTCGGAGATACCAGTTGACGTTCTGATTTTGACTTTAACCTCCTCATATAGCCTATGGACGGTTGCTCTCAGATGTATAGGAACCCCAAGTTCTTCCATTCTATACCAAAGCTTATCTCTAGGGACTGTGTCAAAAGCTTTTTTGAAATCGACAAAGCAACAAAAGGCTTCCTCTTTTTTCTCCCACACTTTTTCAATGATGTGCCTTAGAGTTATACCGTGATCAATTGTTGAGTGTTTAGGTCTGAAACCTGCTTGCCCTTTAGCACACTTATCCCCTTCTTCCGCCCACTTGTTGATTATATTTTCTAGCATACTTCCAAATAACTTCGCAAACAAGGGGTTTATCATTATGGTCCTATAGTTGGAGGGATTGTTGACATCCCCACTCTTGAAAAGTGGTATTGCTAGGCTCGTTGTCCAATCTATAGGAAATCCCTGTTGAATAATGTTGTTGAAAATTTTCATAATGTGAGGTGCAAGAGTCTTTGAACCCCACTTTAGATATTCTGCCTGAAGTTCAACTAAATCTTTTGCTTTTCCAACACCCAACTTTTTTATGCCCACCTCAATTTCTTGCATGGTGAAGAGCTTAGTAGTAGTGTTGACCAAGGGGAGGGATCCACCTTAGGATCTTGCTCATAAAGCTGCTTTGCATACTCGAACCATTGATAGGTTGTGATATTATTTTCAGTTTGTTTCTTTCTCGTTTGAAGCTCCTTCCAAAATAACTTGGGGTTATTTTCCCCAAGAAGATTAGTTCCTCCCTCCTTGAGATCATGAAATCAGTTTTCTTCTTTCTTACAATTTGCTTGTAAGATTTTATGCTTATTTCTTTATGGCTTGACTCTTTCAAAGTTTTCCTTGTTGTTTTGCATTCCTCATCAAACCAAACATTAACCGGAAAGCAGTTTGTTTCAGATTTCTTGGTTTTTTCTCTTTTGCATTATGTAAGTGCGCTTTGGATTAAATTTGTTAACGCATGGCTATGAAGGCCCTGGGATGGAATTTTCTCCTTGTTAAACAACCTCTTTAGTATTATCTTGAAGGTGTTACAGTTTTTTTGAGTCAACAGAATTCTACCCTTTGAAGGAGGTTGTTGGATGTGTTGTTTTTTGTCCCATGTTGTTGTTGTTTAGCCCAAGTTAGACTTAAATAGATTGGTTTATGATCAAATTTCAACTCCCACAATTGTTCACCAATAAAAACTTCCTCCATTTTCTCACACAAGCCATGTGAGAAAATTGCATAGTCTACTACACTTGCTCCATTGTAGGTATTGCATGTGAAATTCCCAGAATTAGCCCATCTAGCCACCCCATTACAAATGACTAAGTCAAATGCCCCACATAAAGTAAGCAGTTGTTCGCCAAAAAAGTTGGAGCTTTTGTTGTCCTCTGAAACTCTTGTCCACTGATGATTTCTCTCTTTTGTAAGCCAAATGGGGTTGCAGTCTTCCTTACAACGAAGAATACTAGCTTGTTCACATGTTGTCCTAGCATTGAAATCACCCACTATAAAAACTTCACTTAGTTGAGAGTACGCTGCAATATCATTTTTTAAGGCTGCAAGGGGGTTTTTGTGATCAAGCCCCCTACTTTTGTAAGTTTTTGAGACTTGTGGAGCAAAATAACATGCTGCAATCCTGATGACGTTACCATTTTCTGATATTTTAAACCAAATGTAACATTTTCTAATGATGTTACCATTTTCTGATATTTTGTGATATAGCATCCCATTTTTTCCATTCTTCCTATCGTTTAATTTTATTCACAATGTGAAATAATCAATCCATAAAGATAAATACGCCAAGTGGGAGACTAACTCGCCATATTTAGAAAACATAGCATGATGTGGCATGTGATTTCCCATGCAACAATATTATTGTAATAAATATGATATTTATATATGTACTACATATTGTTGTGATATGGGGATTGAATTTATTTATTATGTTGTGCAAGATATTATGTAAATATCATGATTATGTTAACCACAGAAGACTACGTTGTAATTAGCACCAGAAGGGTTGGTGAAAGTGTTAATGGTATCGTCCTTGGCATAGTTGTAGGCATGTGGGCACTGCCCCTTGAAGAACTTCGAATAGTTGGTGGGACTGCAATTGTTTAGGTAGTCCCCCGTGCAACAATATTGAGGGGTATTGAACTCTGCACAAGCACTCTTGCATCCATCAGTTACTTTCAATTCTACAGGGAAGACATCATTTATGCCGTTGGTGCAACCTATTACTTTGCAATCAGTGTTTGACGAAGTTATGGAGAGAGGGAGATTAAATCCATCCATAAGAGAGATATCTTAGAAGTCTTGATTCTGGTTTTGTTTGCGGGCATATTCAAATTGATTATGGTTTTGTTTGTGGGCATATTTAAAAAGAGTTGCAGGGACACTTCCATAGCCTTTACAATTGAGCAACCTGCCACGGTCACCGGTGGTGCAGCTATCTTTACCACTGGCAACGTTGAAGGAGCAGCTCGTACACCCCAAGACTTTGGATGTTGTTGTTCCCCCTGGAACCGGCAGGATTGCTAGCCGCCCAAACTGTGTATGAGCACTAGTTCTTGACGGCCATTGTGGCTCCTTCTACACCTGCACTTGCAGTTCAACAATATCTTTTTAATATTTCTACTTTGACATAGAAATGCATACAGTTAAATAATTCATTATTTATTCATTAAATATACTATCCTTTGGACAGGGATCGTACACATATGAAGTAATCAACAATAATTCTCTTATAAATCAATATAATGATATTGTAGAATAATTGAGAGAGTGACACGCTACCTTGCAGATAGACATTGACCACTAATAAATTTATTGTTGTTGTGATCCAAACGGAAGCTGATACTATTCTTCCCCCATTGCATATGGCCAACCAACAAGTTAAACAATATAACTTCAATACAATGAATTGCAATTGAGATTATAATGGTATTGCACTGATTGCACAGGTGTAGGTTACCCAGCATTAATTAATAGAAAAATTGGGGTGCGGATGAACTATTGTAGAATATCATATATAGTTAAGACGTGCTAGATTCATGAGGTATGTTCAGTGGGTTTTATTGTTTAGACTACAGCTATGAGATGGTTGTAGCCTGAACCAGACATGCGTTGGAATAATAATAAAAATTTTAAATATCACTAATATTATGAAGTGACATGTAAGTGGTGGAATAAAGAGGTGCTTGCCACATAGGTTCCCATAAAATATTGATATCGTTGTATGTATCTTATTAACCTCGCTATTATTCATTCAAATTAGGTTGTTGAATCTATACCTCCAATGTATCTCATAGATCAATTATTCCACATATGAGGCGATAGCTATAGAACCCTAAATGTAGAATATCGTATTAGTATAGTTATGCATTTTGTTCATCTTTTCTTGTTTTCCATGTCATTCATTGTAAGTAATGGCTAATAATAATAACATATTTTATTTTATGTGTAATTGTAATTAGTAAAAACATATGTTTTTCTTTGGAAGATTACACATTTTAATTCACTAAATTATGATGAACAATCCGAAGGAGTAATGATTATCACAAACAAGGGCTATAGCTGATTTAACTTTATTTGTTGTATTCAGCCATGCATTCAAGTTTTGTTATGCCAATATTTGTTGTTGCCTTTTTCAAGAAGAGATTAAGCATGTGGTAAATCCAACTAGAGCAACTTAAATAACACAGCCTCGTGCACATTAGTTGAGCTTGTAAAAACCAGTTTGGATATTGAGGAGTCCTCAAAGGCCTAAGAAAGGATTGGGGGATATCGAGGAGTCCTCAAAGGCCTAAGAAAGGATTGGGGAGTTGCTGCTACATACTTGATACAAACTCTGCCTAAGGTATTTCTTGAATTGTTAAAGAGTTGAAGAATTTTTCTAAAATTGATTTTATGTGGCATAAACTTTTGTTTGAACTTTCTAGAAATTTAATGTCTTGAAATTTAGTTTGTTCATATTACAGTATGTACTAAAGAGATGCACTCCCTTAAACAAATGGAATGGCTAAAATTCATTAAGTAGGGATTGATATAGTGAAATCACCAAGGACACATGCTTTCACCAGGTCAGAAGAATGCAGAGATTTTTTTTTTATTTGTTGTTGAAAAGTTTGCATCTACAAAGAATTTTGGATGCCAATATTTTCACACATCAGAAAAAGTGGAGTCATGCTTTCACCAGGTCAGAAGAATACATAGATTTATTTTTTATTTGTTGTTGAACAATTTGTAGAAATTTTAATACAAATTATATATTGCCCGGATTCTCCTGATCTAACAATTATATGCCAGTGTTAAATACAGAATCGCTTCTACAAAATCCTTGCGGAATTTAAAACACGATCACCAATTGCAATATCAAGAAGAAAGATCAATCACACATAACACAGATGTTTTTACCGGGAAAGCATAAAGCTAAAAAACCCACTATCATATATTATGTTTATATCATGGATCATGAAACAATCTCATACAAAACTCTAATCCAAGAGCTCTCAATATAATAACAATCGTCTCACACTGTCATAAAAAAATTGGCAAATGCATGTGCCAATTTACTGCCTCCAGACAGCTTGCCTCCTCTGCGCAATCCCTGCTAATGGAAAACCCTTCAATGAATCAATCCCTCTTGCCTAGGCTACGCATTCCTCATGGGCACATACATTGTGTGTGTGGTTGCATAAGTGCACTCAATAATGTCAAAATTGATAGTCAAATTGTCCCTTTCACCTGTTATCTCAACTGGGTAAATCTTCACTTGCATGTGAGATCACTGATTGTGAATTAATTAATAATTAATTTATTGATCTCTCACTAGTGTAAGTTCAGTTACAACTAGTACAACTGAGCTTAACTCACTTAACTGAGTTAAACTACTTCACAACTCACATAACTACACATCCAACTCTGTTACAACTTTGAATCACTCAGTTACAAATAATTTGACTTTCATGTCCCACCAATCAACCTTTGAACTCGAATTTCCTATAGCTAGTTCTGATTTGCCACTTCAGTTAACTATTTCCAAGTGCTCATTGAGAATAGATTAATATTTATTGTCCAATTTATTTAAGGGAAAAATAAATTAGACACACGTTTCTTGTTGACTTTTCAACACTCCCTCTCAACAAGAAAGGGATTATTCTTCACCCCAATCCTATCTCTATGGTATTCGAATTTGCTCATGGTGAGGGCCTTCGTCAGAATGTCTGGATCTTGATCTTCCGTATGAATGTACTGAAAAAACATGATCTTCTGATGCACACAATCTCTGAGATGATGATACCGGATATCTATATTCTTAGATCTATCATGAAACACAGAATTAATCGAGAGTTTATTGCAACTCTGATTATCACAATGAATCATTGTCGGATCTAAATGAGAACCAAACAAACCAACCAAGATCTTTCTCATCCAGATAGCCTCACATGCAGCTTGACTCGCTGCCATGTATTTTGCTTCCGCTGAACTGAGTGCCACGGATCTCTGTTTCATGTTGTACTAAGAAACAGTTGTAGATCTGATACTAAATATACCCCTTGATCAGCTCCTTTTTTCTGTTGGGTTGCCCGCCCAATATGCATCTGTGAAGCCATGCAACTTCACCACATCCATATGTCTGTACCATAAGCCATACTCAGATGTGCCCCTCAGGTATCTCAGGACATGCTTGCCCACCTTCCAAAAGAGCTTGGTAGGCTTAACCATTGCTTGACTCAGTTGGTTAACCGCATAGCAAATGTTTGGTCTCATGTTCATTAAATACATTAGCGAACCCACTAACTGTCGATAGACAATATCATCCACTACCTCTCCAGAAGTAGCATCCTCTTTCTTCTAGTTTCCTGGAAGAGGAGTATCCATGGGTTTGCAGCCCTCCATGTGAACCTTACTCAGTATCTCCCTTGCATACTTTCCTTGAGACACAAAAAGTTCACCATCTCACTGCCATATTTCCAATCCAAGGAAATAATGAAGGAAGCCCAAATCCTTCATCTCGAACTCCTTTGCAAGGTCCTCCTTGCATGAGTGTATCATCTGCTCATCACCAGTCAGTATTAAATCATCAATATAAAGAACAATGATTAAAAGTTTACCCTCCACCACAATTTGGTATAGGTTTGCATCTGCTTCACTTTTGGTGAAGCCCAGTTCGGTGAAATAGTTGTTTATCTGAGTGTACCAAGAACGAGGTGCTTGCTTCAGCCCATACAACGCTCTCTTGAGTCTACACACATGTGACTCCCTGTCAAAGGTCTCAAAACCTTCGGGTTGCTCAATGTACACTTCTTCCTCAATGATCCCATTGAGAAACGTAGTTTTTACATGCATCTGATGAATGCACCAACCCATATGTGCTAAGAGTGCAAGGATGGATCTTATGGAAGAGTACCTTGCGACGGGTGAAAAAGTCTCATCATAATCTATCCCCTCGATTTGTGAGAAGCCCCGAGCCACAAACCTGGCCTTGTATTTCTCCACACTCCCATCAGCAGCTTGCTTTACCTTGTAGATCCATCTCGAACCTACCATTGATTTGTCGACCGGTCTTGGGAAAATTTCCCATGCATTATTTTTGACAATGGAGTCATACTCCTCCACCATAGCATCAACCCAAGTGGGATCATGCACTGCTTCCTGAAAGGAAGATGGTTTAGTCACAATACATTTTCTCATAAGAGCCATGTATCCAGTAAATCGATCAGAAGATTGTCTCTGTCTGCGCTATGAAGTAGGGGCTCCTACATTCTGTGCAGCATCTAGTCTCAATCTATCATCTTCCGTGGTGCGCTTTCTATCATTTTTTTATGGATGGCCTTGCTTGAGTGGCTTCCTCCACTCCATGAACCTCCTCATGTGGTTGATCCACATCTTGAGACTCATCTTTGGGAACCAACAGTTCCTCCTCTGCATGCAAGTCTAGCTTCCTTTCAAGTGACAATCGCATGGATTTCCCCTCATCGAATTTTATATCTCATCTCATAACTGTCATCTTACTGTTAGGAAAATACACACGATAATTATGGGGTGTTTCTGTGTACCCCACAAATATCCCAACTTCAGTAGTCGGTTCCAGCTTCTTCCTGGCATCCTTGGTCACATGCACATAAACAAATGAGCCAAAAATCTTAAAATGAGAAACATCAGGTTTCTTACCACTAAAAGCTTCTTCAGGTGTACTCATGCCAAGTACTCTATGAGGACAACGGTTTTGCACATAAACCGCAGTGTTGCATGCTTCCACCCACAAATGCATTGGTAGTCCCCGATCATGTAACATCGCTCGTGTTGCACCCACGATCGTTCTGTTCTTCCTCTCCACGACCCCATTTTGTTGTGGGTTATGAGGCACTATGAGTTCTCTTCGAATTCCTTCTTTGTTGCAGAAGTCTTTGAATTCGTTAGAGATGTATTCTCCACCATTATCTCTCCTTAGAGCCTTCACTTGCTTCCCTTACTCTTTCTCCACCAATGCTTTAAACACACAGAACTTTGAGAATGTTTGATCCTTCTTCTGCATGAACATTTACGAGAAAATTCATCAACAAAAATAGCATAATACTTATGTTTTGTTGTTGAAGCAACCGAGAATGGTCCACAGACGTTTGTCTGAACTCTCTCCAGGATCACCAAAGCATGGTTCTCCTTTTCATGAAAGGTGGACTTTACATACTTCCCCATGGTACAACCCTTGCACTGATCTATCTGAGCAAGTGTTCCCATTGGAAGTCCAATAGATATTTGTTGCATGATTTTCAAGGCTCCATGATGAAGATGGCCCAATCGCATGTGCCATAATTTGCCCTCATCCTGGCTCACCACTTTTTCTTCCTTGCCCATCATGGCAGCGCAGCCATCTACCTCCAACTTGTAGAGATTTTGTAAGGTAGCTAG
>ML783078.1:943702-972377 GCA_009831015.1 Picea engelmannii | reverse complement strand
AACTATATAACTTATTAATTTATTAAATTTAATACACATGTTTTTAAATGTAATAGGTAGTTTAATTAATCAATTAATTAATCAAATTGCAACTATTAATTAATCAATAATTATTTAATTAGTTTTATTATACCTATCCTGTTGAATTAATACCATATTAAGACGATTAATCCCCTAATTAATTTTTACTTAATAATCCTTCACATTTGCTCAACTAGGGTTGTTGCAGACAATGGGCAGATTTAATAGGGGTTTAGTGCTTAATAAGTTTTCTATGGACAGGATTAAATATGGCTGGAATATTCTTAGTAGTCACACAAAATAAATGGCAATGATTTCAATCATTAACTTCCTAGCTATTATAAAGACATCAGTTTATGTGTTTACTTTTTTACATTTACCTAATCATATTTAAAAATTACTTTGATAGCTAACTGATTGCCACATAAGTGATTAACAAAAATTAAAATATTAACACCACATAAATGAAGCACAACAATTTATTTATTAATAGATAATAAAATTTAATATATTCTTTTAAGGATTCGTTTCATCTTCTTAGCCTTTCGGCGTTCACCAGCAGCTATTTTGTTGTTGTGCTAGTATATTTAATTAAGTTAAATAATCTAACATATTACAATCAAGAAATGAGATATAAAATCCTTAAAGTAGAAAATGCCACATAATTTAAAAGTGCATGTGTTAGTCAAATTTAATTTGATATAATAACTTAGAATTTGTGAAATAAAATTTGATTTTTTATTATCTTAATTCGATGAGGATTGGGAATGGCCCCTAACCATATGTATGAAAATTCATATCACCTGAGTTACTAGATAATAAAATCTAGAGTATAGTTTTGTAGCTCTTGGACTTATCATGTGTTTTGAGTAATATTGATTACTTATTATATTGATTACTTATTATGATGATGTTAGGTGATGGTGTCAGCTTGAGAATGGTAAATAAATTGTTACAAGCTCAAGATAGTAGTAAAAGTAGAGGTTTGAGCCTCATATTGATTGACATGTCAATAAAAAATCATAAACTATTTGGTTGATGTGTGAATAATGAAAGAGAGTAATTATACATAATGGTAGATAGAAACGAGTTAATAGCCACAAGCAAATAACAAACTTTGTAATATTACAGAAGCAATTAACATGCATATGTACTTAGTTTTCACCTTACTTATTCTATGGAGATCACTGTATATTTATACAATTGGGTATTCTTTTTTATAATTACAAATTACTTCATATTAATTTCTACAATCATGCATGCACTGAAAATACATGCTTTGATGTAGGTACATTAAAGTCAATGACAGGGGCACGTGTTGAAAACTATTCCCCATCACCCAAGGTATCCTCTATAAAAATTTCTTATATGTTGGATGGGCCTTTGAGGTTGATCGCTAGAGTGATTGCTTGTCAAGCCAAAGTCAACACCCTTGCTAAATGGCATGAATTTGTTCAGTCACTAAACATCATTGTCGAAAGTTGTATGCTAACCGGAGGTAAACGCTAACATATGTGTACTAATCAAGCTCAACGCTTAGGGGTGTGCTAACTATAAATGCACCAAATATTAGTGTTAACTAGAAGTACGTTATAGATTAACACTTTTTGTTGGTGAAGCACTAAAGACACTTTCCTTTTTTTTCACCAACTCGATTAGCACTAAGGCATGCATGCAATCAATGCTCAACACTATTTATTCCTTAAATATTGCTTTGTCCTTGAAGCTTTGCTCAACACTATCCAATCCTTGTGTTGAGAAGCACTTGTTGTGTGGAGAAGGGTTTACAAATCCATGGTGGCTAAAAGCTAAACATGATATCACTAAGGATTTTGACAAAATTACCAAAGATTATGTAGCAACATTAGAGGGGGAGATCAATAGACATTGCACTTATTTGAATGAGGGAATGTGGTACAAGGAGTGGAGGCTCAAGTGAATGAAGTGGAAAAAAATCAAAACCATCCAAGATTTCCATGCATCAAGATACTATAACCCCGTTGCATTAGTTTTCAAAATCTATGGAATTCAACCTAGTGTTGGTAGTGAACAACATACTATTATAACAACAAATCAACCATTGATTTATCATTGCATGCTCTACTAATGAGGTTGCAACATCATTCATATTCCTAGTGGAAGATTTCATGGCACTATTCCATCGAGGTAGGTAAGGTGGCTAAATCAATGACTTTCCCGGCACACGTGCACTACTTGAGCTTTTAGTCCACATTGGTATTGAATGTCTACAAGTTTTACAACCAAGTGATAACATTGTCTAGGAAGTCCCCAGAGGATGTAAAATTGGCTTGAATTGTGATTAAAAAAAAACCATAAGTTGATCTTGTGCCCATTTCTTGTTTGGTTGGCTAAGTCTTGTAACTATATCATGAAGGGTAACAGTCAAGCATGACTTGCAATAAACCCCTAAACTGCCCAAACCATTGCATTAAATCTGATATTAAATTCATGAAAGCATCATCCATGAAGAGAGAAGCATGTGTGATCCATATCAAAATAATAAATGTTTATCCATGTGAATAAATTATATGGGATTAATACATTGAAATATGATGGTGTGTAAATGAATACATGTTGAGGTGATAAGTCACACCTTTTGGAAAAGGGATGAATCATCATTATTACAACATCAATGTAAATTATAACCTATGATTATTATTACATTATAGTAGTTAATAACATTATGACAATAATTGTAATATGCCCTAGGTATATTACAAATGTCTAGTCGGCTAGGTATTTTCATTATACCATGAAGGGAAACAATTGAGTGTGTGTTGCAATCAACCTATAAGTTTCCCAAACCATTGGATGAACAATTGAAATAAACTAGTTGATCGCAATGGTAAAATATATTATTAATGGCTTGCTTCAATTTGTTAACCCGTGTCGATATGTGTGCATCAATGTTCATAGGAGTAAGTTGGTCAAGAAGCATTTGATTCTCCTATTGTATATCCTCATTGTATCCTGTCAAATTTTTAATGGCCAGACACAAAGGAGATATGGGTTGTGAAGCCAGAACTAAGGGCTACCATAAGTTCACGTTTTGTGTGCAGAGAGTTGAAATCTACATCTAGTTTTCTATGGAAGTGGTGGGGGTAGATTTTAAAGGGTATGAAGTTGGGCACCCTAATGCTAAATGGAGCTTCATAGCTACGAGGAAAGTGAGCATGAAATAGTTTGTGTTGGGTGACAAATTATTGGGCTGGTGTGCTCGAAAATGGCCTATCATGGAATATGAAGTCATTGGGGCTCAAGGTTAGCCTTGATTGCAATGGCAATACCTAAACATGGACAAAAGATGATTGATTGCAAATAATCAACTTTGTTGTAGAAATGGAGAGACTAATGTTGAATGGACTTGGAGAGTCCAAGGGAAGAACTGTAACTCCGAGTACGGTTGAGGGGAGGATTGGGGTAGTTGATATGAAAAGGATATAAACCAATAAATGGTTGTAAGACTCAATACCTACAAGACAATTTGGAAACTTATGAAGTTTAGCAAACTATGGAAATCAATACAAATGTAAAAATTGAATAAGACAAAAGAAAAGAAAAAAAAATGGAAAATTAAATAAAATAAGAAAAATAGAATAGGAGAGTAGGTCGAGGAATGGAACATGAACGGTCATGGTTGTTGGCCTTCTCATTACCCCTGGATCTCCCTTTTTCTTCCATGGTTTCACTCTCAAAGGGATTTTTTCTGGCCAAGAGAGGAGGATGCATAAAGAGCCAAGAGTTGCATCGTACCAGAGATTGTTGAAATGAAAAACTTGAGCCCCCATTCGAAGCCGATTTTCCCATTTGGTTTTCCACGATAAAATCTCTGTGTTTTATGGTGTGTTTTCTTTTTTGTGTAATGGTTTCAATTTTGTGTCATTGTATGTATGCTCAATTTTGGTAATGATGCATTCCATCCTTTTGTGGCATTGTTACTAAGTATACGCGACAAATACATAATTGTTTCCCTATTTGTTTCAATCACAACAAATTAATAAATCTTTATGTTTGTTATAATAATAAGCTTCTACAACAACTATTTTAATTAAAAATCTAACTTTATATGGCAATGAGTGGTTGGAGGCTCTCAAAAACATGTCCCTCACCACCAGTCCCACATAGTTCACCCCCAGATGTTCAGATTCTTCTGAGATAGATTTATCGTTGGCAGATCCCCCAAACCAAAGAGGCTTTTCAATGCCGAGGATGAATCCTCATCGACGTCCTCTGAAAACTCGTCTACCCACTATTTTCTTAGATCCCAGAAGAAAACCGCTCCCTTGGGAGGTTTGGGAAAGGAAGTGATTTCGACATTGGATAGAGATGGTCGAGGGAGGAAATCACTAATTTCAAAAGAACAAACCAAAGCCAGAATTGACCTCCTGGAGGGGACGCAATAGTCGATTGAATGGGATCTTAGAGCAGTGCGGACCCGGGAAAAGGGTTCTGGATGAAGTGCATGTCTTTCAACTGCAGGGGTTTGTCCGATCCCCTTAAAAACCTAGCTTTAAAAAGGATGTTTTTCTCTGAACACCCTGATGTTTTGTTGTTACAAGAAACTTTGGGGGAAGCGGATGAGGTAAAAACTAGATTGGAGTTGCTACTTCTTGGATGGGAGTTTGAAACCTTAGACGCCTTGGGAAGATCTGGGGTCTTGGCGATAGGATGGAATACTCAAACTATAGAAGTCTCAAATTTTTGGGGTATGGATTATGGGCTAGGCATTATTATTTCGATACTGGAGATAAGGGAAGATATACACATTCTAAATGTCTATGGCCCTTATCGGAACATAATCCCTTTTTGGGACACTCTCTTCAACAAGCCTTTTCTGAAAGACCACTTGGTTATCTTAGGGGGAGATTTAAATTTTTCTTTGGGACTTTTCGAAGTCTGGGGTTTGCATGCTAGAGTTGATCCATTGGCAGGTTACTTTGGTAAAAATGTACTTGATTGAAAACTAATTGATCTCGAGCCCACCTTGCTCAAACCAACCTGGAGAAACAACATGGTGGGGGAGGAGGGAGTAGCTAAAAGGTTGGACCATTTTTTTATAACTGACTATTTTCTAGAAAACAAACTAACAATGAAACAGTGGATTTGCAGCGAGGGTATCTCTGATCATTACCTGATCTTCTTTGAGTTCAGATAGGGTCCATAAAATCCAGCTAGTCCTTTCAAATTTAACAAGACCTGGCTAGAGGATGAATCTTTCAATAATCTTGTAAAAGCGAATTGGATACCCTTTCATTTGGATAGCCACCAGTCGACATCCTTTCACTTTACAGAAAATCTAAAAAGGAGCAAAGAGAAAGTAAACCCTTGGGATTTTCAAAAAGGACAAAATGAAGACAAGGAACTAAAAGAAATTGAGTCTAAGCTACCAATATTCTCTGAAGAAGAATGGGGGGGATACGCCACACTTGAGTCTAGGATTTCACTATGTTGATTAGAGAATAGGAGAAATAAATTACTGAAGGAAAAGAAAGAATCGTGGAGATTGAAAAGTAGAGATACCTGGCTAGAAAGTGGAGATGACAATATTGTTGATTAATAGGGTTGGTTTTCATTGATGTCAACCCTTGAAGAAAGTCCAGTAGCGAATTCTGGTAGCACAAAGGTTTGGGTAATGGAACCAAGTTTGTTTGATGGACAATGGTATGAGTTTTGATATATTTGCAGGTAAGATTATTCTAGATGGATAGTACATGTCATGCCATTTCCGGTGGTATGTGGAACGTGACATAACTCCTCATGGTTACAGATTTATGGCCATGTGAAGTTGAAGAACCCTCATGAGTCATCTAGAAGCCCCAAAAGGCCAAAGTATTCAAAGTGTTTGCAAAAGAAATTATTTAAATAATAAATTTAATGGAGAACTCCCTAAAATAAGGAAAGTGGGATGCTACATGAAAGTATAAATAAGAGGTAAGGCTCTCTCAATTAATCACACTTGAACCTATTGAATATCTATTTTGTGAAAGGTTATTTGGGCAGGTATTATTGATAGAGAAAAGTGCAGTAGGAAAAGTGTGGTAGGAAAAGTGCGGTAGAAAAGGTGCAATAGGATAAGTGCGGCAGAAAAAAGTGCGGAGGGAAAGGTGCAGCAGAAAAAGTGCAGTAGGAAAACGGCGGGAGAAAAAGTGCGGCAGAAAAAGTGTGAGAGAAAAATCGCGGCAGAAAAATCACAACAGAAAAATCGAGGTAGAAAAAGTGTGGCAGAAAAATCGCGGCAGAAAAAGTGTGGCAGAAAAATCATGGCAACAACATGGTTGGGGTCTATTTATGAGAGATATGGCACATCTTGTTTGAGGTATGTTTTGTGAGCTAGGGTTTAGCTCTTGAAATGGTATTGGATGATCAGTATTACTGCATATATCATATTTGTTGAGGGATATAGTTGGTATTTTGTTGTTGGTATTTGGCATATGGGTATTGGTCTTTTGGTTGTGATGTGTTGCTGAAGTGGTTGGTTTAGCTTGAGGCTACATAATAGTGAAGTTGTGGCACATGGTTTGATGTAAGGGTTTATGGTATTTGGTTTATGGACAGAGTGATGAATTGTTAGATAACTTTTGATGGTTATATTGGTGTATGCCTTTGCTATATGGTTGAGGTACATGTTGGGTACATGGTTGAGACAAGTAGTTGATGAGTTGGCACATACATGAGGTGTATAGTTGATGATTTTGGTACATCTTGATGAGTCAAAGATGATGCATGGTTGATCCATGGTACATGTTGGTTCAAGTTATTGGTATAGGTTGTTTGGTGCACGTTGTTTGGTGCACGTTGATTGGTACAGGTTGTTACAGGCTATTGGTACAGGTTGACAATGGCAGTGGATGATTCAATGACAGTGATAGGTTGTCTACATTTGGCATTTATATTTCAGGGCGGTTGGATGGGGAAAGGACAGGTGGTTGTAGCCACCTTCCAGTTGTATCCAGAGAATATAGGGGGTTGTAGCCTCCTTCTGGTTGTAGCCAGATAATTGGGGAGTTGTAGCTTCCCTCAGGTTGTATCTTGAGAAACTAGGGGGTTGGAGCCTCCTTCCAGTTGCAGCTAGAAAACAAAGGAATTTGGTGCTTCCAATGAACATAATTCTTCAAGACATATAAGAAAACACATTTTGTGGTTTTCTCCCACTTTGGGTTTCCACGTAAAAACATTGGTGTATTGTGTATGTGTATGATTGTTCATTTGTTCATTGTTTATTTACTCTGCAAATATTGGATAATAATGCTACATTGATATAACACTTGCATTATATGGTTAAAAAGGATTAGATTGCTCTATTACTGATTCACCCCCCCTCTCAGTAATACAACAAATATAAAGTTTTTCCAAGTTTTTGCTAAAGGCAGGAAGAGTGCCAATACCATCTGGCAATTGAGAGACCAGGAAGGAAATATGGACACCACTTTTGAGGTAATGTCAAGACTGGGGATAAAACACTTTCAAGATCTCTTTAAAGTAGAAAACCAAGCAACTATAGAAGAAGTGGTTTGCATGGCCCAACTTTTTCCAAGATTTGTTGATGAAGAAAGTAATAGATTATTGATGGAAGAAGTAACAGGAGAAGAATTAAAAGAATTCCTTTACATATTTCAAAAATTCAAAAGCCCGGGTCTAGATGGATGGACTATTGAATTATTTATGGGTTTGTATGAGCTTCTGGGACAGGATTTGCTAAATTTGGTAGAGGACACCAGAGTTACAAGGCGAACCCCTCAAAGCCTAAACTCCACCTTAGTGGCTTTAATTCCAAAAATGTACAATCTGGTGTCCTTGGAAAATCGTCCCTTACAACAAATTTATTCATTGAATAAGAACGTCTTGTCTTTAGGGATTTCTTCCCTTTTGAGGAAAAGAAGCTAGACGGTGGATTGAAATATGTGTGTTTCTATTTAAAACCAAACGACTACAGAAAGGAAGATTGGAAGTGGCTCCTGAAAAAATTGGATAAAAGATTAAACACTTGAATCCATAGGTGGCTTTCACATGCAGGCAAACTTGTTCTGGTCAAATTGGTACTGGAATCAATCCCATTCTACTGGATGTCACTCTCATGGATCCCAAAAGGAATTTTGGAAGCTGCAAGAAAACTTACCTTCATATTTTTTTGGAGCGGCAAGAAAGAATCACATATGACTCCTTGGGTTTGTTGGGAAAGGATCGTTGTTCCCAAGGCTCATGGAGGATGGGGCTTTAAAAACAATTTTCTCTTTTTCAAAGCATTGGCAAAAAAAGGAGGTTGGTGACTTCTAAACTCTTCCAGTCTCTGGACTAGGGTAGTGGTGCAAAAATATATAGAGTTGGTCCCTTTGGAGACTTGGATCGGGATTCCACAAAAATATTTGAAAGGTGCCTCAGCTATTTGGAAGGCGGTCATCAACTCTTTCCCGGTCATTGGATATTGTGGCGAACCATGCGAGTTCACCAGGTAAATACCCAATGTAGGAAGGACAACAGGTTATAATCCATAAAGGATAATATATTAAATAGTGTATATGAATATGAGATGATTATTACAATAAGAATGAGGGCCTTATATACCCACGCAGGGGTGCCCTTCCGTGAAGAGATGTGACCTTTCACTAGGAAGGTGTCTCTTCATTATTATACATTAACTATTTATGATGTATTTATACTTATTACTATATATTATGTTCATAACATTGCCTTTCCCTTAAAAATGCTTTGTCCTCAAAGCATACTTTATAGAAGACTTATCTCTTGCTTTGGCTTGTAATATTGTCTCCTTATTCTTTATTCTTGAATTAGTGATCGTTGAGGACTTGAAACGATAGGATCTTCTAAGCGCTGAGTAGAACCATTGAACTGTAAGGGAGTCTACCCACCCTAAATTGATCTTCTACAAAACTAGGCTTTTATAGGGTTCTTGTAGAAAACTTGATGTATTTCGACTCTCCTGATAACTTCTACCTTGAGCATCATTGGTGATGGAGGTAATAATTTTTAACATATCTATCATTTGTTTTTGTGGATACCTTGAATGGTTGAAGTATCAATTTTTGTGATTAGGATGTCTATAAGGCATCCTTGCAAAATGATCTTTACTTCGTGTACTGATAGCTTCTTCTTAATTATCTTTTGGAATTGAGTCTTCTTCATAGATCTGGCTTGATTCTACTTGGATATGTGAAGACCATTTTACGTCAACTGAATTTGCAAAATTTTGGGTTGTAAGGTTGATTGGTTTTGTATTAATTCCCTTATCCATAATCAAGTTTTTTTTCATTTCAATATTTATCTATCTCCATAGGTTCAGTCATTGTCTCTTTATCCACCAATGATTCTTTATCGGTAAGTTTTTCTAACTTGTCTTGTATCATCTTCTTATCACTCTTTATCTTCTTAATCTGGGTGAGTAAACTTTGATTATGGGATTTTAGGTGACAAATTTAATTTACGCATCTTTGTCTCGGACAATTTTGTCACATTCTTTTTGGATCTCAAGTATTGACTGTTGTTTTTCAGATAGTAATATTTTGGAGATTTGATCAATATCTTTTGACGTAGATATTGAATCTGACTTCATTGAGACGTCATGTAATTTTACTTTTTTCTTCTTGTAGGAAAACATTAAAAACGTGTTCTCAAGATTTAATATTAAGCTACCTGGGCTCTCTAGCCAAGTCAAGCCTAGGATTATATCAACCTCTTTTTCATATATAGTTGTAACCTCGAAATTTGATACAAGTTTATAATCTTAGAGTGTCAAGGGTAAGTCCTTGATGTCATATTTATTGCCAAAAAAAAAGTCTTTTGTTTCGATTACATTTATCTTTGGAATTATCAATTGATTCGCCAAATCCATATTTATGTGATTTTTCTTCTTATCTGGGCAAATGTGGATGCTAACTTCTTTCTCTTGAATATTTCATCTAAATGTTAATAATTCGATGCATCTGGTTAGATGATTTTTACCAGAAAATATTCCTTCCTTAAAATCCTTTTTTTTTTTTAATTTGAATTAACCTTATAATTATTATAATATCACTTTAATAATAATAAGCCTTAATATTCTCTCGCAGGGGTGTAGACTGATTGGCAAGTGTCGTGTAAATGGAAGGAAATATGTAAAAAGAGGTCTCAAGGTCGATTCTCACCCCGATTTACCCAGAGGGTGTACTTGTGGGTTGTGCGTTCCTCCCTAGGGGTTATAAGGCAGCCGACAGGATTCGACCCCATGTCACGCGAGTACGATACTATCGTTGTTACCGATTCCCCTAGTTACCCAAAAAATAAAAAAAAATAAAAATAAGGCTTAATATTCTTAACTTAATTGATGTCTTCCTCTAATATTCCTTTATACTCTTTTAAGAACATAATCCTTGATAATTATTTTTTTTATACATTTTTATATTTAGAGTTTAAAAACTTTGAATATTTTATTATACTTTACCAAAAGTAATTTTATATTCACTTAATCTCTTTTTTGTCTCTTGGTGATTAATGAAAAATAATTTAAATTACCTTCACACTTTCCAAAAGAACTCTTTTAGTTATACTACTTCCTTAACTCACGGAATTTGTGAACTTTTGATTTTTTTTTAATTAAAACTTTTGATTTTTTTATTATATATCTTCCTTCTATATTTTTCACCATATATTTTTCACTTCTTAAAATTAATATAACGTAGAAGTTAATTAATTATTTGTTTTTCTTTCTATTTTGTTTTAACAAAGGTCACGACTTTTTGTTAAACGGTGTCAATTTACCCTTTTACTTCTATGGAAATTGTAGAGGTATGAAAAATGTACAAAATAACTTGTGGTTGCACTGTTGTAAATGGTGGATTTTGATGTACGTGTTGGCTGGTAATAATATTTGTTTTTATTCTTTTTATTCTTTTTATTTATTATTATTATTATTATTATTATTATTATTATATATATATATATATATATATATATATATATATATATATATATATATATAATTTATTTTTCTTAACTTTATTTTTCTTTTCTATTTTCTTTTTTTATATGGCAAAAAAAATTCTTGTTCAAAAATTCTTGAGATATTTAATTCTTGTGCTGAAGTAAGAGAGCTTGAATTTACCCTGAAATTTGTGGTAGTTTAAACCATTCTTTTCTTTTTTTTCAATATCTTTGTCAATTCAGGGTGGAAGGAATCTCTTTACTTTTTTTTTTAATTTTTTAATTTTAATTTTTAATTTTTGGGTAATAGTTTATTTTTCTTCAATGTTGTATTCTCCACTTGAAATTGCAAACTTCAAATGGCCAAGGGCCAATTATGGTCATAGACCCAAAAAATTAGAGAAACTCTCTTTGTGGCCAAAATCCATATCGAGACGAAGCTCTGATACCACTGTGGTGAACCAAGCGGGTTCACCGGGTAAATACCAAATGTAGGAAGGACAACGGGTTATAATCCATAAAGGATAATATATAAATAATGTATATGAATATGAGATGATGAGTACAATAAAAATGAGGACCTTATATACCCACGCAGGGGTGTCCTTCCGTGAAGAGATGTGACCATTCACTCGTAAGGTGTCTCTTCATTATTATTCATTAACTATTTATGATGTATTTATACTTAATATTATATATTATGTTCATAACATATACGGACTTGCCTGGAAGATAGGGAGTGGACAACGTTTTAGACTGGGCACAGATCCTTGGCTAGGTTGCGAGGGACAACACATAATCTTTGAACAGCTTATCAATCATTTGAGGTCAAGTGGGTACGATACGTTAAATAAACTCATAGAGCCGAGACTTATGACCAACTGGTCTCAAGGATGGAAGATGACAATTTCGTTGGGTTTAAAAGAGGAGGAAGTTACAGAGTTGGAAAGGTATATAACAAATTTAAAAAGATCGTAGATCAGGCTCAGGGATCGTGAGGATGAACTTATTTGGGATACTGCTCCTTTATGGATCTACACACCCAAGATGGGATATATTAAATTAAACTTAGACTTGTTCCAACGAGAGCCAGTCTGATGATGGAAAAGGATTTGGAAGCTGAATTTTCCAGCCAAAACAAGATTATTCATGTGGAATGTCTTATCAAACAAAGTGTCGACCTGGGAAATTCTACAGAAGAGAAATAATCATGGCTCGGGTTGGTTCTCTCCTTGTAAATCTAAAGGAGAAACAACTTTTCATATTTTTTTGGAGTGTTGATTCATCGTAGAAGTTTAGAGTGAAGTTTCGAGACTCTTGGACCTTCGTTGGAACTGGATCGGCCCTTCTTTGGAACAACCGTGGCAGGATTGTTGGTCGACTAGAATCTACAGGGGTCTTAGAGCCTTACCACATTTGATAATTCGGGGTGTTTGGCTAGCCCAAAACTCCTTTATTTTTAAAGGAGTGTCATCGGTTCCAGAGATTACAATGGCCAAGTGTATAGCCATACTCTCTTCTCTCTTCACTTCGGTAGAAAGAGTCAAGAATAGACAGTTTCGGGAGGAAGATTTTGACAAAACAAAACCCTGGGGTTTCTTTGATGGTGCCTCACAAAACAATACTTGCAAGAGAGGAGGGATTCTCTTTTTATCAAACACTCACCACTTTGCCTTGACCTTTGGCTTAGGGATGGGAACAAGAAATTATGTTGAACTGATGAGCCTTAAACTTCTCATTTCTTTCACCATTGAAAAGGATTGTCACTCTTTAAATGTTTTTGGAGATTCCATGAATATCATTAACTAGATAAGAGGCACTCAAATGTTTTTAAACACTAGACTTGCTACTAGAGTGGAAGACATCAAATTCTTACAGACCTCTTTTGATTCTCTTACTTGCCAACATGTCTACAGGGAAAGGAATAAGGAAGTGGACAGGAGGTCGAAAGAGGGGGTTCATTTGGCTTTGGGACAATGGAAAGTAACAGAAGTACATAATGAAGATGTGCAAGAATATCTGCATCAACCTTTTTTGGAATGATTACAACAAACAAATTACATACAACCCACTAAAAGAAGCTTTTTGTTTCAAGCAGTAAAGTATGTAAATTCCACATGGACTATATAGTGCTATAGTCCCTTATCATGGATTTTATGAGCTACATTAGTAGCAACTAGTATACAAACCCAAAAATGGACCAAGAATACACTTTGAATAATGTATATGTAGAATTTTTTGAGCTACATTAGTAGCAACTAGTTTATAGACTCAAAAATGGACCAGGAATACACTATGAAAGTGTATATGCAGAATGTAATTTTGTTCACACCTAATGAAATAAAATTACACTTTTTTCCTTGGAAAAAAAAAACTTCTAAAACAAATAAAATGTTTCAAAATGCTCTGCTCGATTTTGATTTCATGGTGGGCATATGAAGACCAAGCGATGGTTTGAAATCAAATTGCAATATATATTGAATTCCATCAATCCTATATTATTTGGGATAGAGCCCTCACACACCCAGTGTTGTCCTCCATCCTTTAAGTTCGTTCATGGAATTCCCCATAGTAGTGAAACCCAACTACTAATAATTTTAGATAGTCCATTCCATCCTTCATACAGATCAACGACTCTCAAGATTTGGTCGTTGCAAATTTTGGGCCGAGTTTCTATTATTTGGCTTGTTAATTTAGCAAGTCATCATTCATGGACCATTTGGTGTTGGAGGAAGGACATGGGAATTTTCCATCCATTTGATGAATGAACCTCACTCTATAGGTTTATTCATTATTACGGTCAGATTTGTGTGGCAGCAACACATATTCTTTCTATCTTTCTTTCCTCTCTCTCTCTTCTCTCTCATTCTATAGACTAGCTACTTTCTCTTGAGAAAGAGTGATCATTGTACCGGTTGTGATGTTGTTGATTGTGGTCCAATCAACCCTTTGAAAAGTCAATAATAAATAGGTTTTTTGTTTGTGTTGAACCTTTATTCTAGTTGGTGTTTTGGTTTATTCTTGCAAAATTGATTAAGTAATTTATAACTATTCATTGTAATTTAGCTATCTTATGTGTATTTTTCTCGTTCTATTTCTTTCTATTTGTCTTTTGCTAACCATGCATGATCCCTCTAAGCTAAAACTATCTAGTTTCCACACATCTTTGGTAGAATTAACACGTTGTCCATGACATTACAGTCGTTGTTTTTAATCTTATTTTGCATAAAATCAGACTTTAGGACAACAAAAAATCAGACTTTTGGACAACAGAAAATCACCCCAGGGACTTCCCCCTGAGGCTAGCAAGCACTAGCCCAAACAGAGAGGGGTCTAGAACGTGACAAATTGGGGTTTTACTTCTTTAAATAGCCATTTTTTCATCGCTAAAATATCAGATTTATCAGTTCAATTGGAGGGTGAAAAGTGTGCTAACAAGTCTGAACATGTAGGAGTGTTGAATACCTATGGTACTACATCTATACATTATTGGTTTCCATCAAAGTTTCAAACACAGGGTGTTGCATGCATTTTCCCAAGCCACTTCAGATTGATTGATTGTAAGAATTTTCCAAGGAAAAAATTTGATTAGTTGGAGTATTTGATATTTGAGGGCAAGATCTAAGAATTATGAGCGTGGAGAACACAATTCCATCACCTATACACATTTCCATACTTTCCCTAAGATTGAAAGCACATATTTTAAGCAAGTCGTGTATTTTTTCCCCTTCTTAGTAATCATGCCTAAAAATGTCAAAGTAAGCCCCATGCCATTTTGGGAAAATAAATAAGTTGCTTTTGTTTAGGGTAAGGATAAATCTGTAATGAAGGAATGACCAACTCATGATGTGCAATGTCCTTATCATTATTTTACATCGAGAATAAATTTTGAAGCCTTGGAGTGCATTTTGAAAGTTGTGACAAAATGATTTGCAAGTTAGCCTTTCCATGGAGATTTTCACAAATTTGATAAGTATAATCTTGCTAAGGGTACACATGAAAATATGGCAATGCTCACTCATCCCATTGAATATAATGGCTCCAGCGATGCGACTAGTTTGGAAGGTAGCTTGGCATTTAGATTTTTTGGGTTATGGGTGTAGGTGGAAGGTAAGTGATGCATCAAATATGCACAATAGTCGAAGCTCCCCTCAACCTTATTTCTTGAGGTAGTTGAATGGCACGAGATTTGTTTCCTCTCTTTGGCAATGACTCTTTAAGAGAATGGTAGCCAACTCAACAAAGATCTTTATTCTTCTAGAAATATGTTTGATGTTTTAGTTCATGAACCCATTTTCAGCAAGTCTAGCATGAATATTCTACTAAATGGCGAGATGTGGTTAATTTGCTTGATAATCAATTTCAAGATAGAAAGATGACAATGGTGGGATCAATAGTTTTTCCTCTATTTTCTCTACATGATGAAAACTTTTCATGGATTTGACATATTGAAGAAGGGTAAATGTGGGCTCCAAGGCATGAACATCAAACCCTGGCAAGAGGTAAGATCTCCTAAGGCTTCATTTTCACCTCTACAGCCCTAGTCTCTCGACAGTTTGAAACTAGGGTTTTTTCTTCATTTGAACTTTAATTCTTGACAAAGGATAGACTCAAAGGTGCATGAGATATTGCAACACACTTTTCTTCAATATTATGTGGTGTTGGTGTACCTCACCCTTCTGTGGGTTGTGAAGCATGTTTTGCATAGATTAGATGGGAAAGACTACAATCTTGAACGTTGGTTCTTGGTTTACTTTGGATTTAACTGGTGGAAACCTACTTTAGTTTTTGTTGTGGGATTTTATAATCCTCTTTATTGGATATCAAGCTAGATTGTTAAGTAATTTGGTGTTCTTTTGATCTCAATCTATACTATAAGCACTTCAATGTTTTTGTGTAAATGTTGTTTTGTATTAGTATGTTCAAAATATAAACTTTTTTTAAATAAGAAGTTACAATGTTTTCAAGGGAAAAAAAATATGGCAATGTGGCATGATCCAACAAGGCATAAGGATCATTCCAAAAATTTCAAATAATTGAAAGAGTGTTCAAGTTGTCTTGAGAATTCGTTTTATGGAGCCTACATGCATTTTTTCAAGCCCGTGCGCATTTTCACAAAACTAGTTAAAATAATGGAAATGGATACTACAAGACTCTATCACATGTTTACCCATGGATTAGATATGCAAAGGTTATAGTGCATTTGTTAAACCACGAGAAATTTTTTTGGAAAAGAATGGATCCCGTACAAATGTTTTGTGATTTGTTGGATTTGGTACTTAAGTCCATAAGATGGTTTTCTAGGTATGAGGATAGTTCACTCTATGCTCCCTGACCATGTCCCTACCACACCCAAGCTTGAGAATGCATTTAGTATGTTCGGAGTGCATGTTTCCTTCATCTTGGAAAGATTGTCCAAAAGTGATAAGTTAGAAAGACAGTCATTTTGGAGATCCAACATAGGACATTTTCGCAATTGTGGTTCCTATTGACTATTAGAGCACACAATGACATGTTCAAAATTTTGGGTTATTCAATGTAAGTAAATGATGGTGAGAGATATAACCTTGAAGGTCCTCATAGTTATACCTAGCCTGTGGATTTGATAATAAAAAAAAGGACACCCCGCATTCCCTTGCTTGGGAAGAATATTTATGAGAAATTTGACACCATGATTCATATTTTAGAGTGTAAGAATGCATTGTTTGAGGCATGGTGTACATTTTGAAAGGCTTATGAAAATCAATGCAAAGATTGTAATCCATACTTTGAGGTATAAAAGTGACTTTCTAACAATTCACATGTCAGTATTATCATTATGAACCATTACCCCATTTTCCCAAAGCCTTGGAGCACATATTTTCAGCAGGGAGTGCATATGGTTGAAATTGATGGCATATGTTGAAAATTAGTGCATTTGGGCAAAACTATCATTTTGGAAAGCTTGTTACAAGCATTTGGGGATTGATTTGAAAGATGTGATTGTATAGGATTGTTCACCATATGATATAATTCATATTTATGCCATCATTTTTCATCAAGGATCCATTTAAGAGCATTGGAGTCCATTTCAAAAGTCCATGACAACCATTTTTACCAACATAGTGAAACGATGGGATTAACTATATTTTGCTACAACAATGATTTTTAAGGTTGAGATTGAAAAAGTGGAAATATAGCAAGTTCGGTTATTCCTTTAAGGCGACTGATTTTTTTCTAAATTCCATTTTAGACACTTCTATGGGCATGTGCATGGCTTTTACTAAATATGTTAAGAAGGTGCAAAAAGCATTGAAAAGTGTGAAATTACCTTCTTGGTAGGATTATTGTGGGCATCAGGAGGAAAAATTGGAAAATACCTCACATTTGTTTTAGGGCTGAAATATCTATTTCAATCTTATGACTTTAATTTTCATCCAACAATCAATTTTGAAGGCCTTATATGCATTTTTGGAAGGCATTCTGGTTGGATTTATACCCAATGTAAATTTCCAACTTCAAGGTATTTTTGCACAACAAAGAATTTTTGGGTTGGAATGAATTTATGGACATATATAAAGATTATTTAGGCTAATAAAAACACTCAAAAAGTATGAAAACCCAACTTCGATGCTTATGCAAGGTAGGTAGTGCATTTTTCAATGTACATTATTTTAGGCTAGAATGGTAACTTTAAGCAAACAAATAACTTTATGAGGACTTGGTTAGTGTTTTAATAATTGAATAAAGTCTTTCATAGGGTATTGTGTCTTCAAATTGCAATAAAATTGTTCACATGTGCATTTAGATATCTAGGTGTGCATTTCTTCCATGCATATTTGTATTGAAAATATTACAAGTAGCAAGCTAACTGTAATTTTAGTTGACCTGTACTTTACACTAGGAGATTGTAGATTTCATTGTAAACATGTGAGGGTGTTAACTACTTTAGATGATACAACTCCACATTGTTTGTTTTCATCAAAGGGCCATACACAGGGTGTTGTGTGCATTTTCTCAACCCACTTCAGGCTTGTTATCCCCACTTTTTGGGATAACTAGGAGATCATGACTCAAGGCCCACAGGTCCTAGACATGGAGTGCCGAGAGCGGGATTGACCTAAGCATTGGCCCTGGACGGCCCACCTTTTCTTCTTCCATCATCTTTATCTTGTCAGCAGCAACAACATCCATCACCATCGGCTTGGTCATGTATCAAAAAAGGCTCTTGCTCCATAAGGTAATTAGTCAAGGTATCATGGTATGTGTCATTTTTTATCATTAAAACCTTTAAATATATGCATTTGATTCCTTTTATCTCTAATAACTGCTTGGATATTACATTTTCCAACTTGACCATGTTTGGGGGGATTGACAGGGTGCCCTAGCAAGCCTATGCCTATAGGTTTTGGTTTTCCACTTGGGGGACTTATGAAAATCCATCGTCCGCTCCCATCATAACACCATTGGTTCATCTTATTTCATGCTCACTTATCCCATTCCCCTTGTCTGGGCATTGGGTAGACCTATTTTCAGGACTGCACCTTACCTCGTCGGAAGAAGGGGCTAAAGGACCAAAAGGTAAAAGCAAGCTGGTAAAAGATAAAAGCCTAAGAATAAAACCTCGAGATGCTTCACCCAGGGATCCCCGAGAAAGCAATAAAAGGCTTCTCAGCAAGAAACAAGAGGGACCCGGAAAAATAGTAAAACAAGACCTAGTCAGAGGATAAGGGGTCTCATCATGAGCCAACCTATTAGGTCCATGGGTACCTAGCAGTATGACATTGCCACCAACTAGTTACCACGTCAGGGCAGTGACTCTTGGTTGCATGGCCAAGGGAAAGGGGGTCTCATCACAAGCCAGCCTTCTCATCTCTGTGAAATTACTTGTGGGTAACACTGTCAGCTCTGGTCACCATGCCAAGGCAGTGTCCCCTAATTAGATCTTGAAAAAAAAAGGCAAAAGGAATAAAAGAATAAAAAGAATAAAGGCAATAATGGGCTTGGAAAAAATGCATATGTGACACGTACAACTCGCCTTCTACAAAGGCACCCACAATAACACTTTTGCATCCTTAGCCTTCACTGCACCCACATGCTTGGACATCCCCTGACCACATCACCCACTTACATGGCTTGGATGAGGTCTTTTAGCGAACTTTCCTTTTCCTATGGACACTAGCCCAATAGGACACCTTGTCTCTTTCTTCAAACTTGTATTGCGGGCTTATGTAACGTCTTTGAGATATTGATTGATGTATTAAGGATTTTGTGCATATGTTTAATAATATTGATGATGAGATGTGATTGGCATTGCTATGATCCCTGTGACTGATGAGCCAATGGAGAGCGTAGCCTTTGATGTGCAGGACCATGCCCGACAGACAAGTACCATTTGGACTGGTACATGTGGGGAGATGATTAGTTCGAACCTCCATGGGGATGAAGAGCCCACTAGATGGATGTTGAGACCCCATCAGGGGGCAGAGATAGGATAGAGGTTGATTAGAGACTTTGCACCGGAGAATAAGAAGACGTTCCACTAGAGGCACCCCAACACAGCTAGACTTAGGGGGATTGACCCATTTTCAGTGTGGCGTTGGCTCTAGATGGCCTAGGACGTAACCAAGAGGCTTATGGCATCATCATGAGCATGTTGGCAAATGGACAGGGCGGTTGGCACGTGTGGCATCTTAGAGGAGCCAAAAAAGGGCTAACGTCTTGCTTTGGGAGGTTGCACTTGCCCTAATAGGGGATAACATCACCCTAGAAAGGGGTGATGTCTTACCTTTTTGCTTGATTAGGGTTTAGATTTGACAATTTAATGTAAAAAAAAATATGATTTGATATTATGGCCTTGTCAGCCTTTTTACCTGACCTAAATGTAAAATTAGGTCAAGGTTTTGTATAAATGAGGGATTTTAACTATCATTTTTTCATCATCACTCACTCACCACTTGGTGAGGTCTGAAATTTGCACCCTATCTTGAGTTATTGGCTGATTTAGTGAGGCGCACTTGTTGAAGGAAGACTTTTTGGCATTCTATGGTGTTTCTCTTGAAGGAAGGTGTTGCAACTAAGGTTTGCATGGTTATTTCTTAATGAATTGTAAGTATCGTTCTGCAAAACTTCTTAAATGAATGGTTGTAGTCTTATTTTATTGCATATGTTTATAATTTGCTGAATCAAAACCCTAGGTGACAAGCACACAAGTAGGTCCTTGTCTCATGTCCCCTGAAAGAGAAACTTTCAGCCATTGAAGAATAAAAAGAGAGCCTAGTTTTAGCTACACTCCTTTTTCTTCCTCTCCTATGCTATTCATACCATTTAGAATTCAAGAGGAAGAAGACGTCCCAGGCCTAGGTTATCTACACTTAGAGTCATTTTTCATTAAGGGTTTGATGAAAGAGACTTGTTGTAGCAACAATCTCCCTCATTAAGCCTTCTTGTCTTGATTTTATGCTTCATTTGAGCTAGTCGTTTTGCCAAATTGACCTAAGCAAGGAGGAGAGAGAACGAGGCCTTGTTGTAGCAACACCGTAGTGAGCCTCTCTCCCCCAGGGTTTTGATTTTGAGGCCTTGCATTAGCAACACCTCAAAACTTCTCCCTCTTGTCCTTAGTCTTTGCCTCCTTCAACTCTTGTGTCCTTCATTATTGACTCCATTAAACCCTAAGGCACTGATCCTAAGACCCCCAAGTGTTGAAGTAGAACTTGATCTAAATACTCTCAAACACTTTGAATTTCAAACCCTAACTCCACTAACCCTAGCCTAGACTAACCTACTAACCCTAGTTGTTGACGTCATCATTGGTTATTTCATCTTTAATGTAGCAACGTTTTGTCTTAAGTGCAATGGAATGATGGTTTAGGCATTAATTGAATAAGGTGTTGATTAGTTACATTGAATGCTACATTGTTCCAATATTTATTTTTGAAGTGTCATAACTTTTCATTGATATTGATAAACATTGACTTCGTCAACATTTATTGCTAATTGCTTATATGTATTTATCAGATAGTCTTATGAAGCACTAACCCATTGAAATAGCTTGCACATATCAGTCTGTTGTTGCTTTGTTCCAGGTAGGTACACTTCTTTGGGGGTTTTACTTCAGTATTGGCCTTTGGCCGGACTATCTGTTTGGGTGGTGACTTGTGAAAGGGGAAAACCTTACCTTTATCTTATTAGCCTTTTCCCTCTTCAAAACCCCAGGTCACTAGGGATGTCTCCCTTGGGCCTAACCTCCCTAAAGAGAAAGAACCATCCCATTGTGGTGACATTGGGTGGGATTGGTTCATGTTACGCCAGTTTGGCCTTCTATCTTATAGCCTTTTATCTTGGCTACAAACTGTTCGATAACATTTTGGCGCCGTTGCCAGGGAACACTGAGTCAATTCTCCTCAAGATGACACTTTTCGGTAAGCCTTGCCTCAGAAGTCTTATCTTACAAGCTTACCTGGCGACTCCACTTAGGGTGTTTTCTCTTATCCTTTGATAGTTTCAGGCAAATTATCTGGCGACTCCACTGACCTTTTCTAGTGTGCCACCTTACTCTCAATTCTGTGATATTTCCAAGTTATGGGATCATGGCACACTAGGAACAAATGTATCCAACTATTGATTTCAAAAGTTTTCAAGGATACCTAAATTACTTTGATACAAAATGGCTGAACAAGTCTCCAATATTTTTGGGCCTCCCAACTCTTCACATTGTAAATTCTTTGGACTATATGATCGAGATAGAATTGGGAGGAGAAGATGTTAATATAAAATTGTTCTTACTCACTCTGCCATCCTATTTGCAAAATCATTTTAAGGTTTGTTGCCAAGATAGAGGCATATCATCCTTCATACACCTCATCAATAGGTTTGTTGAGTTTCCCAAACCACGTTGCCAAACCTATGAAGATTCCCTTCATAATCTCACAATTGCCCTGGAAAATGGAGGATTCACTACTGATATTGTGGTAGATCTCATAATTGCATATCATGTTCAACATCAAGAATCCTCTGATGTTAAAGAAGAGATTCATGAAGAACGTTGTCAACCCCTTGAAAAGGAGCAGGATTTTTCCCATGATTCAATAGAATGCAGTGAAGATATAACTAAAGAAGTGAATTATGAGGATGAAGCACCAATAACCTCTCCTCAGCTTGATGAAGCCCTCCAAGATCCTGTCCCTCTTGCACAAGATGAAGAGAATGAGGTAAGTCATTTTTCTTTCTAGCTTTTTGATGATACCTTATTCTATGACTCAGAGAGTGAAGAGGAAATGGAGCCCTTGGACAAGCTTGATCCTCTATGTCTCAAGACTGAAGATGTAGAGGTGGATCTTCCACTTGATGAAGCTATCCAAATGCTTGAAGCTCTTGCACAGGAAGGATTAAACAAGGTGAGTTGTTTCCCTTTCCAAACTTTCAATGATTCTTTATCTTATGATGTAGAGAGCAAAGTATCGGATGTTTTAACCCCTTCATGCTATGATGAAGATGATGACTTTGTTGATAATTTTGATGAATTCATACATGTCGGGAAATGTAGATCGGATATGATTGGATATGATGGCGATCCCATGTAAGACATTGATGGTCCTTTCCAAAGGTTTCCTTTGCATTTATCACATGAAGTTACTAATAATTTTGACATCTAGCAACAAGAACCTGACCTTATTCAGACACCCAAGGATGACTTGATGATATGCTCTCTGAATAATTTTAGGTCTTACCTTGAAGACTTTGATGACCATCCATATGAGCACTTGGACTTATCCTATGAAGAAAGCTATCAACCTTCCTTCTGCTTGGATCTTGATAAAAGAGAAGAGGTTTCTTCTGTGAAACAAGATGCTTGTGATAAGGTTTTCTACCTCCTTTTGATTACATTACCTTGCTATCTCACTAAAGGTATGGTTTGGAAACATGTCCCTTATCCCAAGTCTCCTATAAGACAAAACCTCATTCTGGATTTTAGGGGAAAGTTGAGTACCTCAACAAGAAGCTTATTTTCACAGTATTCCAGCTTCCCCTTAGGGGGTTGTCAGTCATCCTTTCAACTCTTGCTAAACCCTTCTCAGACCTTAAGTCGTGAAGACGTCCAGGGTAGCCAACATTCAGATTCCTCGAGTGAGTCTCCTGAACCTTTGACTTTTCATGATCCATTCCTAAGATGGATTGAGCATTCTCCTGAAAGTATGAATTGAGATCACTTTTTCCCTCCCACCCGCCTCCATGAGTTAGACTTTGATATTTCCGATGTGATATATATTCTAACCCATGACATTTTTGTGCTTGATTTATCACTATTTTGGTTTATGATGAAGCACAAAGGCAGGTATCGTGGGACGTTGTTGGATTGGCTTCACTAGTTGTTTTACTACACCCAACATTCCAGCCAACAAGTAAGTACAGGTAAGAAGTTTGCTTTCACTTTCTTACTCATTGATTTCTTTATTTTAGTATATATATCTATCTATATTGGGGTGGCATTACCACCCAAATTTTGTTATCAATGCTTCTATTGAGATCGAGCAGGTTTGCAGTATGCCAGAGATGTTGAGGTTCTCATGCGCTCTATGGTGAGCACATGTCCCCGAGTTGGAGCCAGATGTTATCCCCACTTTTTGGGATAACTAGGAGATCATGTCTCGAGGCCCACAGGTCCTAGACATGGAGTACCGAGAGCAGGATTGACCTAACCATTGGCCCTGGAGGGCCCACCTTTTCTTCTTCCATCATCTTTATCTTGTCAACAACAACAACATCCATCACCATCGGCTTGGTCCTGTATCAAAAAAGGTTCTTGCTCCATAAGGTAATTAGTCCAGGTATCATGGTATGTGTCATTTTTTATCATTAAAACCTTTAAATATATGCATATGATTCCGTTTATCTCTAACAACTGCTTGGATCTTACATTTGCCCACTTGACCATGTTTGGGGGTTTGATAGGGTGCCCTAGCAAGCCTGTGCTTGTAGGTTTTGGTTTGCCACTGGAGGACTTTTGAAAATCCATCGTCCGCTCCCATCATAACACCACTGTTTCATCTTATTTCCCATTCACTTTTCCCATTCCCCTTGTCCGGGCATTGGGTTGACCTATTTTCAGGACTGCACCTTACCTCGTGGGAAGAAGGGGCTAAAGGCCCAGAAGGTAAAAGAAATCTGGTAAAAGATAAAATCCTAAGAATAAAACCTTGAGATGCTTCACCTAGGGATCCCCGAGAAAGCAATAAAAGGCTTCTTAGGAAGAAACAAGAGGGACCCAAAAAAATAGTAAAACAATATCTAGTCAGAGGATAGGGGGTCTCATCACGAGCCAGCCTATTATGTCCATGGGTACCTAG
Organism: Picea engelmannii; assembly: GCA_009831015.1. NCBI lineage: Eukaryota > Viridiplantae > Streptophyta > Pinopsida > Pinales > Pinaceae > Picea > Picea engelmannii. The sequence goes on along the minus strand of ML783078.1, from coordinate 948,096 downwards.
CAGTATGATATTTCCACCAGTTGGTTACCATGCCAGGGCAGTGACTCTTGGTTGCATGGCCAAGGGAAAGGGGGTCTCATCACGAGCCAACCTTCTCATCTCTGTGAAAGTACTTGTGGGTAACACTGTCAACTCCGGTCACCATGCCAAGGCAGTGTCCCCTGATTAGCTCTTGAATAAAAAAGGCAAAAGGAATAAAAGAATAAAAAGAATAAAGGAAAGAATGAGCTTGGAAAAAATGCATATGTGCTAGGTACAACTCACCTTCTACAAAAGCACCCACACGTAACACTTTTTCATCCTTCGCCTTCACTGCACCCACATGCTTGGACATCCCCTGACCACATCACCCACTTACATGGCTTGGATGAGGTCTTTTTGGGAACTTTCCTTTTCCTGTGGACACTATCCCAATAGGACATCTTGTCTCTTTCTTCAGACTTGTATTGCAGGCTTGTGTAACGTCTTTGAGCTATTGATTGATGTATTAGGGATTTTGTGCATATGTTTAATAATATTGATGATGAGATGTGATTGACATTGCTATTATCCCTGTGACTGATGATCCCATGGAGGGCGTAGCCTTTGATGTGCAGGACCATGCCAGATGGACAGGTACCATTTGCACCGATACACGTGGGGAGATGATCAGTTCAGACCTCCATGGGGCTGAAGAGCCAACCAGATGGATGTTGAAACCCCATCAGGGGGCAGAGACAAGACAGAGGTTGATTAGAGACTTTGCACCGAAGAAGAAGAAGGCGTTCCACCAGAGGCACCCCGACACAGCTGGACTTAGGAAGATTGACCCATTTTCAGTGGGATGTTGGCTCTAGATGGCCTAGGACGTCACCAGGAGGCTTATGACATCATCATGAGCATGTTGGCAGATGGACAAGGCAGTTGGCACATGTGGCAGCTTGGAGGAGCCCAAAAAGGGCTAATGTCTTGCTTCAGGAGGCTGCACTTGCTCTAATAGGGGCTAACGTCACCCTAGAAAGGGGTGACATCTTACCCTTTTGCTTGATTAGGGTTTAGATTTGAGAATTTAATGTAAAAATAGTATGATTTGATATTATGGCCTTGTCGGCCTTTTTACCTGACCTAAATGTAAAATTAGGTCAAGGTTTTGTATAAATGAGGGATTTTAACTCTCATTTTTTCATCATCACTCACTCACCACTTGGTGAGGTCTGAAATTTGCACCCTATCTTGGGTTATTGGCTGATTTAGTGAGGTGCACTTGTTGAAGGAAGACTTTTTGGCATTCTATGGTGTTTCTCTTGAAGGGAGGTGTTACAACTAGGGTTTGCATGGTTATTTCTTGATGAATTGTAACTATTTTTCTGCAAAACTTCTTAAATGAATGGTTGTAGTCTTATTTTCTTGCATATGTTTATAATTTTTTGAATCAAAACCCTAGGTGACAAGCGCACAAGTAAGTCCTTGTCTCATGTCCCATGATAGAGAAACTTTCAGCCATTGAAGAAGAAAAAGAGAGCCTAGTTGTAGCTACACTCCTTTTTCTTCCTCTCCTATGCTAACCATACCATTTAGAATTCAAGAGGATGAAGACGTCCCAGGCCTAGGTTATCTACACTTAGGGTCATTTTTCTTTTAGGGTTTGATGAAAGAGCCTTGTTGTAGCAACACTCTCCCTCATTAAGCCTTCTTGTCTTGATTTTGTGCTTCATTTGAGCTAGTCGTTTTTCCAAATTGACCTAAGGAAGGAGGAGAGAGCACGAGGCCTTGTTGTAGCAACACCGGAGTGAGCCTCTCTCCCTCAGGGTTTTGATTTTGAGGCATTGCCTTAGAAACACCTCAAAACTTCTCCCTCTTGTCCTTAGTCTTTGCCTCATTCAACTCTTGCATCCTTCATTATTGACTACATTAAACCCTAAGGCATTGATCCTAAGAACCCCAAGCGTTGAAGTGGAACTTGATCTAAATACTCTTAAACACTTTGAATTTCAAACCCTAACTACACTAACCCTAGCCTAGACTAACCTACTAACCCTAGTTGTTGATGTCATCATTGGTTATTTTATCTTTAATGCAACAACATTTTGTCTTAAGAGAAATTGAATGATGGTTTAGGCACTAATTGAATAAGGTGTTGATTGGTTACATTGAATGCTACATTGTTCCAATATTTATTGGTGAAGTGTTATAACGTTTCATTGATATTGATAAACATTGACTTTGTCAACATTTATTGCTAATTGCTTGTATGTATTTATCATATAGTCTTATGAAGTACTAACCCATTGAAATAGCTTGCACATATTAGTTTGTTGTTGCTTTGTTCCGGGCAAGTACATTTCTTTGGGGGTTTTACTTCATTATTGGCCTTTGGCCGGACTATCTGTTTGGGTGGTGACTTGTGAAAGGGGAAAACCTTACCTTTATCTTATTAGCCTTTTCCCTCTTCAAAACCCTAGGTCACTGGGGACGTCTCCCCTGGGCCTTACCTCCCTAAAGAGAAAGAACCATCCCATTGTGGTGACATTGGGTGGGATTGGTTCCTATTACGCCAATTTGGCCTTCTATCTTATAGTCGTTTATCCTGGCTACAAACTGTGCGATAACAAGGCTTATTAATAGTAGGAATTTTCCAAGGAAGAAATTTGACGAGTTGTTGCATTTGATATTTGGGGGAAAGAAATGAGACTTACGAGAATGGGAGTATGCAATTCCATCATCTTCAAAAATTTCCCCGCATTCCTTAACCATATGAGAGAATACTTTAGGCAGAGCATGCATTTACCCCCATGCCCGATAATCATGCCTAAAAATGTCAAAGTAGGCCCCATGCCATTTTGTGTAGACACCTAAGTTTCATTTGTTCAAGATAACGGGAAATATGTCTATGTAGTTACCACCACATTATGTTATTTTCCTTTATCATTTTAATTTGCACCAGGAATACATATAGAGGCCTTGGAGTGCATTTTGAAAGTGTGCAACAATATGGTCTATAAGTTAGCCTCTCCATGGAGTCTTTCAAAAAATTGATGGGTTCAATATTTTTAAGTGTGATCATGAAAATTTGGCATTGTGTCATGCTCCAATAAGGCATGGGGAGCACACAAACATTTTCAACTCATCAAAAGAGTGTTCCAATTTCCTTAAGCATGCAATTGTGTGGAGCACATGTGCATTTTTGCAAAATTGGTTAAATTAATTGGCTTATACTCCAAGTGTTGGATCATTTTGATGATGGAAATGTGTTACCACACCAATTTGATCCACTAGGGGATTTATTTGATTTTATCAAAAGAAATCATAAATCATCATTAACCACATTGAAATGATCCAAGGCATGGAGTATAGGTTAATTACATAACTCAAATTTAAGTCAAACTTCAAGTTGTACATCACAATGGTTGTACAACCATTCTTAGTATTAGTTGTGTGACCATCGCATGGGTTGTGAAACCATCACATGGGTCATGCAACCATTCCTTCATTAGTTGTACAATCACACTAGTATTCTTTTGATACCCACATGATACTTGTAGTTGCATGACTTGAGCACTTTTGTTGCACACTAATGCCTCAAGTCACCTCTTGAGCTCGATGAGTGAAAATGGACCCATCATGTCATGGACTCCTTTTCCATTAATGGAAGGGAACTTGGCCATCCTTGTGGTCGAATAATTTATATGGGTTTGTATTGTTGAACCTCTAGCATTCATAATGGAACTAGTTCTCTTTCCAACTCAACTTTGGAATATAAATGCAACCTCCTCCATGCATTTTATATAGCTTCTTGGTGTTGGGTTATGCTATTAATATTTTTCCAAAGAGTGAGAAGACCATTGCTTCCACTCACAATTTCTTATGTTTTCTTACGCATAATGTATGTTTTCCCATCCAAAGTGTCATTACATAACATGATTTTTTGCTAGATTGTTGCCACATCATAGAGACTCTATTGGTGTGATAAAAAAACACTCACATGGAGATGATTGCAATCCACAAGTACAACATTTTTAAATTAAATATTAGTTTATAATGGTCAATTAGAAATTAGATTTAGGCATTAATAAAGTCAAAGTGACTTTAGGTTAATTTATCTGCTTTTAGGTCAGATAGTTGCTTTTAGGTTACATTTTCACTTTATCCCACATTCATAAAGTGGTTTGACTCTACTTGATTGTAACCTATATAAGAAATCTATTTGCTCTCTTATTTCATTGATTGAATAAAGGCAGATAACCTTATTCAAGTTATCTTGGATTCTGTTGTTGATTAAGGTTGGTTGTCATTGATGTCAACCCTTGAAGAAAGACCCGTAGCACAAAGGTTTGGGTAATGGACCCAATAGTGTTTGATGTAAATATGACTCATTATTGTTTTTTCATGGTTGATAAGAAGTAAATATGGATGAA
>ML783078.1:917633-940094 GCA_009831015.1 Picea engelmannii | reverse complement strand
TCATATTACCTCTCTTAGATCTGATAATGGTGGAGAATTCTACTCCAAAGAATTCAATAATTTTTGTGCTAAACATGGGATCAAGAGACAATACACCACACCCTATACTCCACAACAGAATGGGGTGGTTGAAAGGCGAAACCACACTATCACGGAGATGTCTAGATGTATGTTGTAGAACAGGTGTGTTCCTAACAGGTTTTGGGCAGAGGTAGTGTTCAAAACAGTGTACTTGTTGAATAAATCTCCCATGATGGCGGCAAAGCAGAAGACTCTAGAGGAAGCATGGTTTGGAAGAAAGCCCAAAGTAAGTCACTTGAAGGTCTTTGGTTCTACTACTTACACTTGGATTCCAACTGTGAATTGAACCAAGTTAGATCCGAAAAGTAAGAAGATGATGCTTACAGGGTACAACGACACCCATAAAGCTTACAGATTAGTTGATGTTGACAATGATAAGATGAGCTTTAGCAGAGATGTTGTTGTTGATGAGGAGGTTGGACCCTTCCATACTCCTCCCGCATTCAGAGTTACTAAGCATCCAGAAGTCATTGAAGATTCAGGTGTCAAGCTTCCGATAGCTCCACCTGAAGGGGGGAAAGATTCTGAGCATGATGATGAGGAGTTAGAACAGGATGAGTCTCCTAGGTCAGTCAAATCAGTACATTCTGAAGCAGGAATCCCAAGTCATGGTGGCAATACTGACTTGGAAGCCAGGGATTCCAAAAGACCCAAGTGGTGGCACAACACCATTGTAGATGTTCAGATAGGAGAGATGGTCGAGGGAAGATCATCACGAGGTAAGAGTGAACAACAGACTGGTACAGTCAACTTTTCTCTTATGTCCAATATCCAGGAGATCTATGAGCCTCGGGTATTCAAGGAAGAAAAAGGAAGACCTGAATGGGAAAAGGCCATGGAGGTCGAACATGAAAGTTTGATGAAAAATCAAACTTGGTATCTCACAGCTCTTCCATCAGGGAAGAAACCCATTGGCTGCAAATGGGTGTACAAGGTCAAGTACAAGGCAGATGGTACACTTGACAAGTACAAAGCACGGTTAGTTGCAAAAGGATTCTCTTAGCGAGAAGGCATTGACTATGAGGAGACTTTTGCTCCTACAACGAAGATGAGCATTATTCGTCTTGTTCTAGCCATGGCAACACAGCAAGGCTGGAAGTTCTACCAGATGGACGTGAAAAGTACCTTCCTCAATGGAGATTTGAAGGAAGTGGTATACATGTGCCAACCAGAGGGGTTTCAGGTTGCAGGTAAGGAGCATCTAGTTTGCAGACTAAAGAAGGCTCTATATGGTCTGAAACAGGCACCGAGGGCATGGTACATCAAGATTGACATGTATTTGGTTCAGCAAGGGTTCCAGCGGAGTCCTTCAGATTCCAACTTATATGTCAAAAGAGTTGGTAATGAGATCATTCTTTTGGTTGTTTATGTGGATGATATCATTATTACAGGTAGTGAGGAAGATGTAATTACATGGATCAAATCCAACATGAGCAAAGCATTTGACATGACAGATCTAGGCCTCCTACACTATTGTCTGGGTGTAGAAGTTTGGCAAACAGGGAGCAGCATTTTTGTCTCACAAGCAAAGTATGCCAAGAGTTTGTTGGATAAGTTCAGGATGGAGGATTGCAAAATCTCCTCTACACCTATGGAGAAAGGGATAAAATTTTTAGCCAAGACTAACTCAAAAGTAGTCAGTGAGTCACTATACAGACAGCTAGTGGGTAGCTTGATATATCTTACAACCACTAGACCTTATTTGAGTTTCGCTGTGAGCTTCATTTCCAGATTTATGACATCGCCGAAAGTAGAGCACTGGACAACAACGAAGCAAGTGCTGAGATATGTGAAAGGGACACTTGACTTTGGTATTATGTACAGCAGAAGCAAATACCCAAGGTTGTGTGGGTATACAGATTCAGATTGGGCAGGTTCTGTTGATGACAGAAAATCCACTTCTGGATATGTCTTCAGCCTTGGCACGGGTGCAGTCACATGGACCAGCAAGAAACAACATGCAGTCGCCCTTTCATTGACAGAAGAAGAGTATTGAGGAGCATTGAAAGGTGCATGCGAGGCAGTTTGGCTCAGGAGGATGTTATCATATATGCAGATGCAGCAGAGAGAGCCTACACCCTTCTTCCGTGACAATCAAGGGGTAATGAAACTTGCCAAGAATCCAGTCTTCCACGAGCGTACCAAACATGTTGATACACACTGTCACTTCATCAGATAGCTTGTAGAAGATGGAACTATTGAGCTGCAATATTGTCCTACAGAGGATCAAACTGCAGACATTTTCACCAAGTCTTTGGGTCCCGAAAAGCATGTAAAATTTCGAAAGAAACTTGGTGTAGTGAGTAGATTGACCATTAAGGGAGGGTGTTAAATTAAATATCAGTTTATAATGGTCAATTAGAAATTAGACTTAGGCATTAATAAAGTCAAAGTGACTTTAAGTTAATTTATTTGCTTTTAGGTCAGATATTTGCTTTTAGGTTATATTTTCACTTTATCCCACATTCATAAAGTGGTTTGACTCTACTTGATTGTAACCTATATAAGAAAGCTATTTTCTCTCTTATTTCATTGATTGAATAAAGACAGATAACCTTATTCAAGTTATCTTGGTTTCTGTGTGTGCTCGATTTCCGTTTCTTGGTTTTTGTTGAACCTCTAGCATTCATAATGGAACTAGTTCTCTTTCCAACTTAACTTTGGAATATAAATGCAACCTCCTCCATGCATTTTATATAGCTTCTTGGTGTTAGGGTTATGCTATTAATATTTTTCCAAAGAGTGAGAAGACCATTGCTTCCACTCACAATTTCTTATGTTTTCTTACACATAATGTATGTTTTCCCATCCAAAGTGTCATTACATAACATGATTTTTTGCTAGATTGTTGCCACATCATAGAGACTCTATTGGTGTGATAAAAAAACACTCACATGGAGATGATTGCAATCCACAGGTACAACATTTTCCTCATTTTCAGGCTAGGTATGGGAAGAGAGAACGAGTAACTCCACAGATGATTATTTGCATTAACATGAGACATTCATAAATACAAAGTGAGGTGATCTTTGGTTTCATCTTTGAAGAGGTTTGAATGACTCTTCCTATTCACCTATGACTCTTCATATTTCTCCAAAATAATATTTACAAAGTACCTCAATCCCTTAGGACTAGGTATCTAACATTCCCCCCTTTAATCTGAAGGCATGTTTGTGAATCAAAGCATCATTCTAAATTTTTCAAATTTTTCTCTTCCAAGTGCGTTGGTGAAGATGTCCACAATTTTCTCATTTGTAGAACAATGTCTCATATGAATAGTCTTGGCCTCTACATGATATTGAATAAAATGGTACTTTGTGTTGATGTGCTTGGTTCAATCATGGAATCTAGGATTCTTGGCCAACTTGATTGAAGTATTATAAAACAGAAGAGGAGTATATTTCACTTGTTTCTCTTGCAAATCTTCAAGTATTTTCCTAAGCCACATAAAATCCTTTGTTTCTTTTGCAACTGCCACATATTCTACCTCTATTGTGGAATCCACTAGAACTGATTGTTTGTGTGATCTCGAGCGGACAATTGTTGATCCAAGACTCATGAGAAAGCCTGAAGTTGACACTCCATTTTCTTTATCCCCGTCAAAGTCTGAATCAAAATATCCAATCGGGCTGACGTCATCCACCTTAGAATACTTGAGTCCAAAGTCTTGAGTTCCCTTCAAGTATTTTAGAACTCGTTTTGCAGTAGACCAATGTCCTTCACAAGGTTTTTCCATGAACCTAGAAAGAATCCCAACAACAAATGAAATATATGGTCTAGTAATGGTAAGGTAGATAAGACTTACCACAAGCTATCTATACTTGGTTGCAACCTCCAATTCATTCCCTTGTTTTGATGTGAGCTTCAAATTATGTTCCATTGGATTAGAGAGAGGGTTACACTCAGCTATGCCAAACTTGTTCAACAATTTCAATGTACTTTTTTTGGGAGATGAATATGTACTTTGGATTTTGAATCACTTCAATGCCCAAGTATGTATTTTTTTTTTCTTTTTTTTTGTGACTAGGGGAATCGGTAACGACGGAAGTATCGTACTTGCGTGACACGGGGTCGAATCCTGTCGACTGCCTTATAACCCCTAGGGAGAATCGCATTGCCCGCAAGCACGCCTCCAGATAAATCAGGGAGAGAATCGACCTTGAGACCTCTTTTACATATTTCCTTCCATTTACACGACACTTGCCAATCGGTCCTGCGGGCGGATGTCCCACATTTGTTGTCTCAAATCCTTTCTTCAATTGTTTCTTTATGGATGCAATATAGCTTTCATCATTCCCTGTTATCAACATATCATCTACATACACTACAATATATACTACAATTTTTCCAACTTTCTTGACAAACAAAGTTGCATCATCAAGATTAAAGTGCTTGAAATTTAATTTCACAAGATACTCAATTATCTTTTCATACTAGGCTCACACTGCTTGTTTTAGGCCATATAAGGATTTGATGAGTTTACATACTTTATGTTCGTGTCCCTTCACTAAAAAACATTTTGGCTTAAACATGAAGACATTCTCTTTCAAGTCTCCATTCAAGAAAGAAATCTTCACATCTATTTGATGAAATTTCCATCTATTATGTGCTACCAAGGAAAATAGAGTATGAATGGTGGCCCATTGTTTTGTGGGGGGTAAATTCTCCTCATAATCAATGCCTTCTTTCTACACAAATCCTTTTTCCATAAGCGTCACTTTGTGTTTTTCAAGTGAGCCATCTGATTTTTACTTGTTCTTGAAGAAGCTCTTGTAGCCAATTGATTTGATTCCGAATGGAGGGTCCACTAACTTCCATATTGCATTCTTGATGAGAGAATCATACTCCTTATGCATGGCTTCTTCCAACTCATCATGAGAAGTAGCTTCCTCAAAGGAAGTTGGTTCAAAGTTAGTAGATAAATTCAATTCATAATCATATGAAACATTCATATCATCTACATCACCTGAATCTGAATTATCTACATTAGCTCCATGTTGTCTGGTTAAATGTATGGTTCTTGTCTTTCCAACCTCATATGGATGAACACTTTTAAGTTTCTTTATGAGCCACTTGGTGGACCTTTCTGAGATGGTTCAGGTGGGTCCATTTTTCTCAACTTATTGAGATGGTGTTGAATTTTCATCAAGGTTCATCCTTTCAATCCTCTCAATTACATCATCCAAATGAACTTTAGGTTCTGGTGAAGTGATGCAATGAGCATCCACCCCCTGCCATCAGATTCCATTTGCAAAAAAACATTTCTTGATATGTTTGTAGTTGGAATCACAACTTCCATAATGGTTCTTCCTCATTTCTACATTTTCCTTCTTTTCGATCTATTTGTGCCACAACACCAGGGGTTGTACCTCTGATATCATGTATCCATGTATCCAACATATGCTACAGAATCACGAGTCTACAAAAAATAGTATGTGGCATATTCACTTGCTACAACTTGTTGTTAGAATCTAATGGATGTGCTCGTTTAACCATAGATAATATCACTATTGTCACCCAACCATAGGCCGAAGCCACCCCCGAGCACCTTAACCTTGACACAGAATCATTCTGGAAGCAAAACCTAGGCTAGATAGCCAAACAAAGGGTGGCGCACCTTTCTCTAAGGATAGCGCACCAAGCAAGAGTTGATCAGAGAGTCCAAACCATAACCAAGAGATAGTCCAAGCCAAAACCAAAATCCGCTAGCTACAACGGTTGCAATGACAACTCTCCTCCAAACTTGCGCACAAATTGGCCAACTGCAGTGCGCACAAGTGTTGCTTCTGCAGTTCTGAGAATGCCTTCCAAAATGAAGACTAGCCTCCTATATTTATACTAAATCTGGCAAATTCCCTGGGCCGAATTCTCATTCTGGGTGCCTATTTACTTAGTATATAATATTTCCTTTAGCCGACTTCTTCTCTTGGAGGCTAATAACCTAATACAAGTTATCCTCTTGAGCTGACTTGTATTCTAGGATTATTAGCCAACTAATTAGGGTTTCTTCTTACTTCCCGGAATATTCTATTCTCGTTAGGTTTACACGTGGAGGTAAATACCTCCCGCAACTACCATAATATCAACACTCCCTCCTAGCTAAGGAGGTATTGAAGGTAATGGTCTTGAGCACAAACATACCATTCACCCGGTAGCATCAACATAGTCGTATAGACTATCTCATGACTAGATCATGAGCACCATCATCACTATCAGTTTCATCAGTTGCATCATCTCTCGAAACCATACTCCATCTGAGTAATCAGACATGATGTTGGATAAGTCACTCACTCCACAGAGTGACACAAGAACCATTCTTCTAATCTGGACATATGTCCTGGAAGAATAAATGTCCTGGACCATTTTCCGTCTAGGAAATCTCTGTCCATTGAGCATCCATCTAGCTGATTAAACATTTTCCAACACTACTGATACTCTTCAAGGAAATCAGAACAATTTCATTCAATATAACATGATTGTGTCTATCCATAGTAGTACACAACTACTATGCAGTGGTACACTACCACACCAAGTAGCACACAGATACTTGATCAGTGACATATAGTCACAATCTGTGGAACACATCCACCACAGTAGTATACATCTACTGTCTGGAGACATACAGTCTCCATAACAATCATATCATCTGATATCAACCTGCACAAAAAACATTGTTATGGTATAAACTGAGCCATCTGGGCCATTCTTCCACTCACATATGTGATATCTGGAAGATCATCTGCCCTGAGAAGGTAAAACATCAATGATTAGCTATCTCGAATATTCTTCTCAAGAAAGGAAGAATAACTGTCCCAATTTCTGAGCCTGGACCATTTCCTATCCGAGCCATTCCTCCAACACTAAATAAAGTGCAACTTGGAGAGAATGAATATGCCCTAGGGAATTCCTGTTCCTGACTGTTGAACTTAGACCATTCACCTATCTGGGCCATTCCTCCGGCACTAAAAAAAATGCAACTTGGAGAGAATGAATCTGCCCTAGGGAATGACTGTCCGGACCATTTCCAAAGGAAATGATTGTCCTGCACCAACCTCCAAAATGGGCCATTCTTCGAAACTGCTCACAAATGTGAGCTTCGAAAGAATGATTGTCCGGTGAGGCAGACTAGTCTTCTTGACCACTACTAAGAGTGACCGTCAAGAAGAGAGATTGTCCTAGAACACTCCCTATGTTAACCACAAGGGGAATCATTGTATATGGTTCATCAATAATCCATTGAACCATTTTCATTACGAAAATGACCATTTGATCTGGACTATTTTCCAAACTGGAAAATGCCTGTCCGTCAGAAATCTCAAACCACTTTCCGAACTGGAAAGGAACTGCTCATCCTGGACCATTTTTCGAACTTGAAAAATGATTGTCCATAAATCAATAACACATTAGTGCTCCCTCCCAACCTGTGAGTCATATCTTCCTTTTTCTATAAGGAAGTCATCTCCATGAACTCTAGGTTGAGTACAAAAATTTTTTCATCTTGGACAGAGGCTTCACCAAAATGTTTGCTTATCTGCTCATCCGTGGAGATATATATTGGAGAACCACTTTCTCTTTTCTAGACTTCATCGTGGAGAGTGTAATGCTTGATCTCAATGTACTTCGGTCTTTCTGGAACACTGGTTTTCTCTGAAGGCTTCATATAGCTCTGATTAATGTAGTATATCGTTGTTGGATTCATCTTTTGTTTCATGCTAGCTCATAACATCGTGGCAGGGCTCAAACTGGAACATATCTATGAGAGTTTCTCATCGATTAGCAATCCGTTATCCTAGATTTCTGAGTAACCATTCTGATACAATATCTTTGTTATAGAAATCTTTTTCACCATGCTTCTGCTGTGTATTGAAGGCTCTGCACCAAGTTGTTTGAATCCATACAAGATCTTCTTCCATCTGCATACAAGGGTCTCTTTCTGGTATACCTCAAAGCCTTTGAGGTTGCTCTACATGTAAACTCCAACCTATGGATATTGCGGACGATATACTGGCTCATGTAGAGGTATGTCTGGTTTACAAGCAATCATCATAGTCTTCTCCCTCCATCTAGGAGAACCTCTAGTTCTGGATCTTGCAATGGTTTCATTCATAAGTCTTCCATACACTGTTCTTCATCACAACTTTCAGTTCCTCTACTTCATTGCTTTTAGTGAGTTCATATCAGGCTGGTAGTCTTGTGATTCTTGATACACTGACTGGTTGTTCTGTCTTTTCTTTCTCTCTTGGAATCTTCATGTTCTTCCTCATGTTTCTCTTTAGCTCTTGACTTCATGGAGTTTTCTATAGATTACAACTTCTTTCTTTCATCATAGGATCATGGATGTGGATGGACAACCAGGGATTACTTTAAGGCTTATTTTTGAAGAAGACTTCTTCTGAAGTCACACTAAACACGTGCTGCTTTTCATGGTTGCTACCATGGATAGATACTTCATCATTTTCAATGGATCATATAATTTAGGATTAGCTCCCTCCTAATCCTTCCTTCATGCATGAATGGATGTTCTTCTTTTGATAATATAATTGAATCCCTCCATCTAGGAGAGTCCACGCTTCCGTCTGCATCCTTATTGCCTTTTGCAAAGTGTCACAAATCTTTTTCCAGTTTCCTCTTGATTGTTGACTTCTTTCTGTCTTTAATTCTTCTAGGTTTCTTCAAGATTGATTATGATAATAACTTCCACATGAATTGTTACTAAGGGTTGTTGATGTACTTCATCCTTTCATGTGTATTGTCTGACTTGTAGCAATCCTTATCTTGTTGTTCTTCCATAAGTATAGTTTCTCTTTGAACATATTATCTTATAAGAAATAGATATGCAAGATATGTACATAAAACATGGTATGTACAGGAACTATGAAGAGTGTTGTTTACCTTGTCTTAGAAGAAGAAGTTTGTTTCATCCTGGTTAATCTTCTTTAAAGGTTCATTTTCTTCGGCAATTGATGCTTTGTTTGTCTCCTTCCTTTTCTTCATCTCGGGACAATGATTCTTGTAGTGACCATACTTTCGACAATTGAAGCATTGTATTTATGACATATCTTTCTCTTGATTTGGCTTCTTCCTTGAACCAAACTTCCTATTGTTCCTGAAATTATTGAATGTTGTTGTGAAGGCTTGATCATCATATTTATTTTGACGTTTCTCTTTTGCACTAATCCTTTATTCTTCTTGTGCATAACAAGTCCAAAGTTCTTCGAATGTAGGATAATCCTTCCTTGTGCTCATACCTGTGGAAAATGCATCCCATGTCTTGGGAAGACCGTTGAGTACTATGTTTACCAGTTCCTTCTCTTAGATGATCTCTTCAATAGCTTGTAGTTCATCTCTTAACTGAGAGATCCTCACAAAGTATGACGTTATGTTTTCATCATCATTCATCTTCATGTCACGGAGCTCATTCTTCAGACTCATTGTCCAACGTTTCTGACTCAGAAGAGGTTTGTTAGGGAATCATACATCTTCTTAGATGAGTAAAGATGGGAGATGTAGGGTACCAAGTGGTATTTTATAGAGTCCACTATGATACTCATGGCATTGAAGTCACTGTCTTTTCGCTTCTCCATCACTTCAACGTTTTGCGGTTCCTTCTCTTTTCCTTCTTTAAAATCTCTTTCCGCGATCTTTCCTTTCACGATATCCAACAATTTATTCTTGCAAGGATGAGTTCAATCCTTGTCTTCCATGCTCTGAAGTTAGAAGCCCCATCGAACTTGTTTTCTGACTTCATAGAGAAAGTCATGTTTGCCTTGACTGGGTCAACCCTAGATTTGACCAAAAACTCAAACTTGACGTTTTTGCTTGCTGAGAGTACTAGCAGATGCACTAGGCTAGGGCGCACTAGTCTATCCATAAATTAGGTCAATCCCTTCACTTAAGGTGCCTCAACGAGAGGGTTAGGGTTTCTACAACTGCACCTGCTAGTAACCCTAACGGTAGTGCTTCGGTAACTGCTCCTGCTAGAAACCCTAGCAACAATTCTTCAACAAGCTTAGTATCCTTATGGTTATGCTCCCTTCCAATGGTTAGACAGAATGAAGGAGGTGTGGGCCCATAACCTGTTAGAATCTAATGGATGTGCTCATTTAACCATAGACAATATCACTATTGTCACCCAACCATAGGCCGAAGCCACCCTTGAGCACATTAACCTTGACATAGAATCATTATGGAAGCAAACCCTAGGCTAGATAGCCAAAAAAGGGTGGCACACCTTTCTCCAAGGATAGTGCACCAAGCAAGAGTTGATTAGAGAGTCCAAACCATAACCAAGAGATAGTCCAAGCCAAAACCAAAATCTACTAGTTGCAACAGCTGCAATGACAACTCTCCTCCAAACTTGCGCACAAACTGGCCAACTGCAGTGTTCACAAGTGTTGCTTTTGCAGTTCTGAGAATGCCTACCAGAATGAAGATTGGCAACCGCAAACCAAGATGCTACAAAACTTTCCCACTCTCCCACATGGCATACCCTACCAACCAATCTCTCCACTCGATACAATACTCCCTGATCACTCTACTCCTCAATCTGCTCTCCTGGACATCCAAAACCTCCTCAGGAGTCAGTATCATCCATCCCCTCTCATCTAATGGCGATAACTCTATGGAAGTGGAAACTTATGGCCCCAACGCCTTCTCAAGGCATGATACATAAAGAATACTACAAATTCGGCTACCCTCTGCCAAATACAACTCATAAGCTACCTCTCCAACTCTCTGGACCACCTTGTAGGGACCACATAGGTGTGACCTCATCCTCTCAACACCACCTCTCCTAAATGGAAATTATTTGTGTGGATACACCCTCAAGAAAATCACGTCCCCAATCTTGAAGTTGTGCTCCACACTATGCTTGTCTGCATACATCCTCTGTTGAATATGGGTGGTCTACAAACTATCATGAGTGGTGTCTCATCAATGCTCACTTAAATGTAACCACTCTATTCATGACCTCACATAATCATGCAGATACCTCTCAACCCATTGGTCAACCATCTCTGATTGACCATTCGTCTGAGGGTAGAAAGTAGTACTAGAAGTCAAACTTGTGCCCGCAAATATGAACAGCTCCTACCAACATGCGCTAAGAAACATGTTGTCCCGATCACTGACAATTACTCTAGGTTGCTCATGAATTCTAAACATCTCCCCAAGAGATATCTCTTTCACCCATGTTTCCCCATACTCCGAATAAATCACCGAGAAGTGTGTGAACTCTGATAACTGGTCAATCCTTGCACACGTACAATCTGCTCTCTACACCCTCGGTAAACCTGTGATGCAATCTAACAACATGCCCTCCCACCTTGGCCCTGAAATGGGAAAAGACTGCATCAACCCTGTTGGATGAGTGTGCCCCAACTTGCTCTGCTGACAAGTCTTACACTCCCCCATGTGTCCCAAGACAACATCCACAAAGTCCCTCCATTCAAACCTCTCTCAGATCTGCCTGTAAGTGGTAATGTCACCGAGATCCCAAACTAGCCTGTAATATGTGAAGCACCCTCTACCTTTAGCATTGATTTGTAAGATTCTAACACAAGAACCCACCTGAATGCCCTTGACAAGCCAAGCAATACTGAGCTATAGAAACTCGATCGACTCCTCAGAAGACCACTCCTCCAAGTAACCAATCCTATGCACCCCATGAGTAAACTCCGAAAATCGAAGACTGGCCATCTCATCTGTATCAGTTGTCGAGCTATCAAACATTGTAATCCCAGGGTCCCAAGCTAATCTCCACGAGGAACCATCATGCTAATACTACACCCCTCTGATCATAATCGTATGATCACCATGCTCAAACTGCACTCTCCTCTCCTGGACCCCCAAGCTAAAATCCCCAAAAGGAATGAACTCAATATCATGGATCATGTCTCGCGAAGGCATCCTAATGAATTCAAAGTATGCCAACCCATGGATAGACTTCATCCTGGGTATCACGAGGGAAAATATACCTCGCCATATAGAAAAAATCTCAACAACTCCTCTCATAACATCCCCATAATGATGCATACCAATCACTAACACAACCTTGTCGATCATTCTCATCATCTGAAGCAGTCTATCACTTCAATGAATGTCAGTATCCAACCACCAAATTGGAATTCCACCACTCCCAATGCATGATGAAATCTCTATGAATCGATCCAACAAACTTTGGATCTCCTCCTGTGCACTCTATGCATTGATCATATGTTCCAAATTAAAGACCTTTGTCATGGCCACAATGCCCCTTGTCTCATCCAACTAGCTCTAGCGATCCTCTCATGTCTTGTTGTATACCATGAGGGCGTCAAATAACAACAATAGATGCCTCTGACACTACCTGCAAGAATGGAAAGTGACTAGTGCATTGGTCAACCCCAATAACTCATAATGAAGTCAGGAAGCAGACTTAAAAGTATCATGCTCCCTATCCCTCATCTGATGATATCCCATATGAAAATCGATCATCAAGGGATATACTACTTTTTGAAGCTCACCCATCCCCTCACCGATCCCAGGTAAACCAAACTCAATGGTATGCTCAAGGTCTCTATCAAGAGGTCTCATTGGAGAAAACGCTCTTAAACTCCATTGTACACCATTGTGTGTGAGTGTATACCCTTGTATATTGTTGCATACCATTGCATCCTCCTATACCATCTGGTATCTTGTATGCACTATTGTATCCAACACTCTAATGATGTCAAATGAATCTATATCCTAGAGCGTGGCCATATCTGTCATATACATGTCCACCCAATCCATGGATGCATATACTTCCTTGTTGGATGGTCCATAAGGAATGCACTCAATTATCTCCTTTGTAGCTAAGCCTTGAGCCTTTAATGGGCTCTCCGAAAGAAATGGCTCATCATATTGACCATACAAAATGTGAGCATAATCATAACCCTCTTTGTCATGACTCTCTTCAAGTACATGCAACTATGAATGCCCCTCGTACGAGATCGTCACAAGAGGCTCCTCCCTCAAACCATGAGTTCCACTCATTCCCTCACGTGTCACGACTGCCAAATATGATTGATTTTCTACTGTAAGTGATGAAGAACATACCAAACTCAACTGGTAACAAAGCTTCTCAACCTCCCTTTCCTTGTCCTTAGTGAACTTACGAGCAAGATCCCTATCCATGAACAACTGCAAGTAATCTGGTTTAATTTGTTCTAGTGCTTTTTTTATTATGCACAATTGCACACTAGTGACTCCACTTGCAACTCCTTTTTGTTTCTCCTCCATTTGGGTTTTCCAAATAAGAGTTGCAATGAATCTATGTGCACCATCTGCCCTTGTCAACACTTGTACAATTTGCTCCTCTGTGACCAATAATTGATCCTCCAAATCACGTAATGCTAAGAGAATTTTTTCAATTTCATCCAAATGGTACGGGATGCCACACAATAAATATTTTATTTTGCTTTCACCTCCAAAAATCAGCCTCTCCTTTGTCATCCTCCACGCATGGCTCCTGAGAAAATGGATCCATATCCCACAACAATTTTTGAAATACCCAACCTTTTTCATATTTAGTTACAATCATGCCTGCATCCTCATGAGCATCGTATATAAGACAAGACGTTGAATCCTCATCGTAATTAGGTGTTATCACACCCTCATCATCATAAGAATCACTACTAAGATATGATGTTGAATCCTCAACATTGGTTGATTGGGACACTTCACCATATGTGCCATCAACCTGTCCATCACGTGCGCTAGTGTTATGGGCCTCATAGGACAACACTAAAGGTGTATTGGATGTTGTTGTGCCACCATCCTCATCACACACATCCTCCACATGACTAGATGCATGCAAGTCCACCTACGATTCTGCCAAACCCCCATCATGAGGTGAGATTTTGGCTTCATCAACTTTTCTAGATTTGGACCTTTTCCCCTTCTTCTCAACTGATAAGTGTGTCTCCTTCCACATAGGGTGCTCTAACAACCTTGTCAGATTATTTTGATATCCCTTCATGGCTTCCACAAGTTCTATTGTGTGGTCTTCATCCTCCTTGATTCCTTGTTACCATTGCTGAAATTTGAGAAATTTAAGTCTTGGTCACTCAATTAATGCAATCTAAAATGTCCTTTCTCTAAGTCCCCCTCAGGTTGGCAGGAAAACTAGCTCTGATACCACTGTAATGAACCCACCTATTGTTGTCACCAAATTTCCTACTAATGACTTTCGTCAAACACTTAGGTTGTAGGTTCTATTCTATTGTTGGACACTTTTGTTTACTATTGTTAATATGTTTTGTTTTGGCTGTTGGATATGTTTCCATGTATTTGTTGTCTTAGGGATTTTTTGAAAAATGATTTGCAACGTTTCCAAATACTTGATACAAAAAATATATAATAGAAAGAAAGTATACAAAAAATGACGCAATAAACAACAAACAATATAGCCAATGCATTTGCTTATTTAACTTCAAATTTGGGCTAACACATCAAGAGACAACTCACGAGTATGTTCTGAACAACAGTGGAATTGGATGGCACACAAGGTTGGAATAAACAAGAGTTTGATGTAGTTGTAATGGTAGCAAAATCTCCACAACCTTAACTCAACCTAGTTCTGTAGTGACTCGCTCGACAAAGGGAAAAAGACCACACTAGCTGTAAACTCAGCCCATAACAAGTGTTTTGACCTTCCACGAGTGAGAAATCACCCCCACACTCACAACTCAACCTTTGCAGGAATAATGACGACCTCCTGAAGAGAAAGCAACTCCCAACTAAGTGTATCTCGACCCAACAAATAAATAAATCAGTTATGGCAATAAAGTCTGCCCCCAAACAATTATAACTCGGCCTCTTCCTGAAGTAATGCGCCCAACAATGAAGTACACCCCCACAACCAACAAATCGACCCAACACTAAGAAACTTGGCCAGAAATGAAGGGATACAACCCAACTTAAGAAACTCGGCCACATACTAGTAGAACTCAACCACCAAGTGAGAAAACTCAACCGCCAAGATGAGATCTCGACCACACTAAAGCACAATGAAAATATTTGAGTGATCGTCTGTCCTAGACCAACTAGGGTGGATGGTCTCACCATCGAAACCAATCTTTCTCTCTAGGGTTTTTCGTCCCAAGAGCTCTCTCAAATTCATTTTTTGAAAAAATAACAATGCACAATGGCCAAGGGGTGCACCCTCCTCCTCTTGTAACTCTCCATTCAACCTTCCTAAACCCTTTTACCTTTTTGTGACCCCTTTTAACTTAAAATATTAAAGTGACATTTCTAATGTTTATTTGACTATTAGTCACAATGTCACTTTATAACCCTTTATTCCTTTTTCCTAATGTCACTTTAGAAATATAACATTTTAGGCCTAAGTGGCATCAAATAACCACCTTGACCCCCTTTTCTTTGTTTTCTATAGCCTACGGGAGTCTGTAAGGCTACTACATCATCCACCTGAAGTGATCACTTGGAAAGAGACATCACATAGGTGGTAACTCTAAGCTAAATGCTCCCTCTTAAAGGCTTGCACATGGAATTAATGAAGACTCCTAACTCTTGAATTCTAGTTGGACAAGACATAAGACCCTCACAATCATCATTCACAACTTTGAGATTCAATACATGGAGTTTTCCCTTTCCCTTCCATAAGTTATTCATCTCATCACCTACCTATAACTTAATGATCTAGGCAATTCCTCTTGTCTTAGGATTTGTCACATGTAATAAGGGTTAAGGTTGTCCCCCGATGGTAAAACTTAGGCAAATATTAAAATTAACTTAATGTTATGAAGTTGTTAGAAGAGATCACTTGTTGTGCACCACCTTGTATAATGGGGATTGACTCACCACTATGAGTGAGCACCTTGCATTAGGATCCATGTACATGCATAAGGGGTGTCATCTATACCTCAGGGATATGCCCCTAGACTAGGGTCCTCTTAGTTTGAAGTGTGGGAAAAGGCCACCAAGGTGACAGTGGATGGCTTGCATGAGAGTTGCATCTAGTTTCTCCAGATGAGGTTAAGACTTTTCCTCCTATCGAGAGTTTGAGCGGTAATAATGCACAACCCCATAAATGACCATCTTTGGAGTACAAGGTAGTGGCAATATTGTGCGACTCAACAAGAAGGCACGACCTTGAGTGTCCTCTGAAGTTACCTTCCTCACTTACAATCTATGCTGGAATCCAATATGGAAAAATGGATCCAAGGAAAAGGAATGAGGTGCAGACTTATATGACTTTTACCAATATGGTCAAGATGGCTACAACATGTGGCTAGAAATTATCAAAGTTAAAATTAGAAACTCTACAATGCCAAATAACCCACACGATGTGCATCTTTGCCAAATGACAAAGCTAAACCCTAAGAAAAAGAGGTAAAGGAAGGTGAAAAAACATTAATCTTTGCAGTCGCTCGAAATATCTGTTAGACACGATATCGTCACTAGAGGAAATATGTGCATTGTGCCATATTTTGTCGTTTATGAGGGGATAAGTTTATTGAGTTATAGACCAGGGGATGTACATGAGAAGTGATTAATTACACTGAGAATAGAAAGGTACTCTATAGCCCATTATGGGGGAGATGTAGTCACATTAGCATTAGGTTAGATAACGTTACATTAAAAAATATTAAAGTCAACTCAATTAAAAATAATAACAATAAAAAAATAAAGTTGGCTCAATTAAATAAAAACAAACTACATACGTACCTACATATGTACATGACAATATCTAAAATGATAAACCAACGCAGATCCATCTTAAACCCATATCTATCAAGCATCGAGAGGGATCAAATTTCTTAAGGTGTGATTTTTTTTGTTATTCCATGTCAAATATTAATTCTTTCATATTAAGTGATAATAAAAAAATTTACACCTTAAGAAATTTGATTCCTCTCGGTGCTTAATAGATCCAAATTTAAAATGAATCTACATAATGAATACCTTTAACAAATTAAAACATACAAAATATCAAACATGTTATTTTTTAAGCTAATTAATGGCAACTTTAGTATTTATTCCTTTAAAAATGCATAAATATTAAAATCGTAATTCTCTTTGAAATTTTTTCATCCACTTAAACCACAACCAACTGAAATAAAAATATCTAAAGTATAAAATTTCTTAATATTGATATTCTTAATGGACACCTATCAATTTCATTTAATATTCAAATCTAAAAGGTCGTATGGACCAAGATGGGACTTTAAAAGGATGGAGCAATAACCACATATATCGTGTGGATCATTTTCAAGTTCTATGTTGAATGGTAGTGAGAGAAAGAATGGTCGTTGTATGGTCCATGGACTTTGTTCTTACACCGTCTAAAATGTTGCGTGGGCCCTTCTTATCCTTCGTTCTTTTTAATACAAAAATTAAAATATATATTAGTCTATTAGTTTTTTAAACAAATGTGTTTATATGTAATCATAAAATATATATTTGATCTCTATTTACTTAAATTAGGGTTGACTATTTTCGTTTAATGATTATTGGTGTTTGTAATTTGTATTTATAATTATAAATTTTATTTAGTAATGATTAGTTTTTAGTTTTTGAAGTGATTATGTGTAGAGTTAAAGAAAATATAGATTTTTTTTAAAGGAAAATTTTGTGGGAAAATTTAAGGGATATTTCTTCACATTTGTGGATGACATTTCTAACAACTTTGTTGAATGCAATTGTCACCAAAAAGGAGTTTTACTAGTCAAATACAAGAAAGGTAACACTAACAAGATGACAACCTTGTTGTCAAGACCACGAACACCAAAAATTATAGTTTTGGACACTTTTGTGCAAATGGAACATACAAGGATAAATCCATCGAAGATGGAGACTTTAAAGAGATATTTTAGTAGCTTTGAGTTCAAACTCACGAAGAAGGATAAAACAAGGTTGATTACCATTTGCAAGTTGGGGGAGTCGTGTGTGCATAAAGGATAAACAATACAACTTATAAGAGAGGCTCATACCTCTAGAGTTATAGGCCATTTTGGTGTTGGAAAAATAAGAGGTGGAGACCAAAGTGGCTAACATGACGGAGGGACATCCAACACTTTTGAAACATAGAGATATTTGGAATCCAAGCTCCGATTGTTGAGTTTGTTCTAGTTGTGATGGGATTCTCAAGAACATTTTGTTTGTTTGTTAGTGTTAGATATTGAAGAATTGGCCTGCAACGTCCTACCCTACCTCTTCCCCACTAAGGCATGACATCAACTCTCTCCACCGCATTGTGTCTCAACTAGGGGGGTTCCAACTAGGCACCTACCAACATAGAACTAGCCAAATGCCTAGCAACATTGGCGACAACCAATTGAGTTAACTCCTTCAGATATAAAATGTAGACTTTTATTTTGTGTCCCCGTGCTTTTTGTTTTCGATTTCTTTCCAATCAACCAAGAGGTCTACAACTAATCAAGGTTTTGTTGACTCCAAATATGTGGCTTTGACATAATTGGATAGAGACACTATTTCCTTTTTTGCCTTTGAATTGTATAATTCATGATGCCTCTTCATCTCACCTAATGGGCTTTAATCATTAATATTGGCAAAGAAGAGGTAGTCATGCAGTCCATATTCACATCACAACCCTTAGAAGGAGAGTTGGGCACCTTCGCTATTGCTTAGAAACTTAATCTTTTTACATGCTTTTGTGGAGATACCATTGGAGTCTTCTTCTCTAATGGTTACCATCCTCTTGGTTTAGTGATTTAATTTTTTCTTCCTTTATTTTTTATTTTTCCGTAAAAATATGGGAACTATCACATAAGGATCTTGCAAATGTTTATTTGTTGATGAGTCTGATAATTAAAGTAGCTTTCCCACAATCTACAAATTGAAGCTATCAATAGGCGCCACATGCCACATGGTACCATGACTTGATGAATAGATCTTCATTTTGGCCAACCTCTATACATTTTATCGATGATACCGACTTTTGCTAAACAAAAGTGAATTCTGAGAAATTTTGTTGAAAATATTTTCGACCTTTCTCAAAATTTCACTATGCAATGAGTATAGATAGGAGAGAGGAATTGTCGTCGAAACTATTATAAGACACCAAACACAATGTATCCATCTATTTACTAGTTTATGTAATACTCGCTATTTATTATTCTCACACATGCATCTACACAACATGTCCCACATAGGTGGAGGAGGAGGCCAAATAAAGAGATTGAACAATCTCACTTAATCGGGGTCACAAAGATAAATATTTTCACCAGATTGAACTACAAGAATTATATTTCAAGGAAAAGACTAATAATACTCTAAAACCTCTCCGATTTTGAATACCTCCTTGTGTGTGTGTGTATTTATTTATTTTTCCACACAAAAAAAATGTAATTATATTCATCCGAAGAGAACCAAATTACATTTTGTAGGTGCCTTAAGCACGACCCAATCATGGGTAAATTGATCAGAAAAAAAGAATATCGAAGGGGCCCATAAGTTGGCTAATAAGACACAGAGAAATATACAATAAAATGAGTTGGGAACAACCCAAAATAAGTCAGAAAATGACCATTAAAAAGTAAGAAACCTTGCCACGAAAAACACGCAGGGAAAGAAATCCCCAAGATAACCCTGGAGGCCGGAAGGACCAGGTCAGAATGGTACGAAGCTCCCACATAAAAAAAACCAGAAAGTCGTAGCGCCAAAGAAAACCCCATCCTACAAACACCAGAAAAAGAGAAACAAAAAAGTTGCATGCCCTCTAAAAGGACCTTAAAGTGTTAACGCATGAACACTGCACACCCTTAGAGAGGACCTCAAAGCTTTGAACTAACCCCCCATCTGATATGAGGAAGAGAGAGTCACCGACGCCCTCCAAAAGGACCCCAATCCGAGCATACATCAAACCCTGAATGAACCAACATAACCAAAGAGAAGAACTGCCAATAGGAGTGAGAAAACCCCCAAAAATCCTTGTCGAGAGAGAACATCAAGGAAAGCCTCCAAAGAAAACCCAGATGTAAGACAGACCAGGTTAGAGCGACATACATTCCTCGCGAAGAGAGGATCCAAAACTTTGAATCCAGACTTCAAATATTTAGAACTCGACATCAAAAACTTTGAAACCAGAACCACATAGCAAAGGGTATACATCAAACCCAGGAAAAAGACACCGAGACAAGAGAGGGAAATCAAAAGGAGACAACAAAGAAGACCTCCAAAGGAGAGAGGCCACCCATAGAGAAATAACCGACAACGAAAAAAAACCTAAGCCACCAAAACTGAAGATCCACGCGAAAAAACCCCCAGATCCACGCAAGAGGCAAGCCAATTTGCATAAGACTAGATCACAAGGAGAAACGAGCCACGCACCCACCACAAACCACTATATCAGGGAGTTGCGCAAGCATTTTGCACAAAAGAGGATGGCGACAAGGGATCAGGCAATGACAATGGACGATGAACATAGGCAATATCCAAGCCACAGGAATCAAAGCATCCATAGAACCCAACGCAACACACCAGATCAAACCCCGACCTGGGCAAACCAAATCCCACCAGAAAAGAAGGAGGCATCGGATCGAAGACACACACCAAAATTGTGCTAGATGAAGAGAGCTCGACCACTAGAACTCGAGACCCTCCACATGAGCAACAAACCCAACACAATGTTATGAACATGATATATAATAATAAATATAAATACATCATAATAGTTAATGAATAATTAACGAAGAGACAACTTCCTAATGAAATGTCACGTCTCTTCATGGAAGGGCACGCCTGCATGGGTATATAAGGTCCTCATTCTTATTGTATCTCATCATCTCATATTCATATACATTATTATTTAATATATTATCCTTTATGGATTATAACTCGTTGTCCTACCTGCATTGGGTATTTACCTGGTGAACCGGCTTGGTTCACCACAATGGTATCGGAACTTTGTCTCGATCCAAATTTTGGCCACAAACAGAGTTTCTCTAAAATCAAGTCTTTGACCTCATATTGGTCATTGACCATTTATAAATCAAATATTCTACACATTTCAACAACAGTAAAAAAGTCATTCTGCACAAAATAAAATAAAAAAAAGAGAGGAGAAAAACAAACAAAACAAAACAAATTAAAGAAAATGTTTTTCTTAAGGGGCACGTGAAGAAGTATAAGTGCACATGTAATGTCCCCCACCTCTTAGAGAGGTGATGAGGAGACTTAGTGGCCTGGGCACCCCCACTAGGTCATAGTCTCACACTGAGGGGGGGGAAAGTCAAGAAGTTAAAAGTTATATTTTTAAGTGGACTTAAGAAAGGAAAAGGATAAAGGAGTAAAAGATAACTCAACAGAAGAATAGAAGATTAACCCTGGGAGTTAACCTAACTCAACAGAAGAATTAGAAGGAAAAGTATAAGTAAGAGGCTGGGGTGCACCTATTACTCATTCTGGTTTTGGATTAGCATCTGCTATTGCTCTTGAGCATTCAGTTTGGGGGTTTGTTGTACAAACCCTTGTGAGCAACTCAGTGGTGAAATACCAACTCACCTTGTTCCGCAGCCTGGTCTCGGGGATGAAAGACTCCTCCACACCATTCTAGTCTTAGCCCATCTCCATCTAGTGATTCAGAAGGTAGCATGCCGTATTGTTCTTGTGTTTCCAACAAGGGCGCACCATCATCTAGAGGGAGGTTTGATCCAGCTTATCCTGAGGGCATGGGGCCATTCCAACAGTTGGGGTTTGTTTGCAGGGGCAGGACCATCAGTTTGAGGAATTTTCTGGAGGGTTATCATCATTCTACATTTGTCTGCAGATTGGGACGTCTTGGAGCCATAGGGGACGTCCTGTGATTCAGTAAAACTAAGATCTAGGGAGATCTGCTTGAGATTTGAGCCCGAAACTTCTCCCATGGGATTCTCATAGCCCAATCTATATTCTTGGAGAGTTTCAGAGCATTTGGAGGCCTCCTTCATCAGGGCCGAACCAGTTAGGGTTTCAGTCATCCAGTGGGGCACACCATTCAGTGGAGGATTCAGATCTACAAAGATTGAGAGGGATCTTGGAGATTCAGGCACCTGGGTTGTTCTTACCATCACCCGATCTATCATTTGGCATATTTCTTAGGATGATTGGACACTTTTGGTAGTAGGGCCGAGTTATTGAGGGTTTCAGCCTTCTATTGGAGCGTGGCATTCTTCAACTGAAGAGTTTTGCATCCAGATCTGCTTGTATTGATCTTCATTTCTTATTCAGCCTTTGGAGGCATCTTTTGTATTAGCGAGAGCATTTTGTAGCAGCTCATATCTATTGCTTGTATGACCATCTGAGGTTTATGCCAGATCGACCATCTATTGTATTGATCTTACATTGCTCATAATAAAAAGGTCAGATCTTTGCTTGTGCTTCTACATCTTGAATATA
>ML783078.1:895971-908330 GCA_009831015.1 Picea engelmannii | reverse complement strand
CAAGAGATAGTCCAAGCCAAAACCAAAATCTACTAGTTGCAACAGCTGCAATGACAACTCTCCTCCAAACTTGCGCACAAACTGGCCAACTGCAGTGTTCACAAGTGTTGCTTTTGCAGTTCTGAGAATGCCTACCAGAATGAAGATTGGCAACCGCAAACCAAGATGCTACAAAACTTTCCCACTCTCCCACATGGCATACCCTACCAACCAATCTCTCCACTCGATACAATACTCCCTGATCACTCTACTCCTCAATCTGCTCTCCTGGACATCCAAAACCTCCTCAGGAGTCAGTATCATCCATCCCCTCTCATCTAATGGCGATAACTCTATGGAAGTGGAAACTTATGGCCCCAACGCCTTCTCAAGGCATGATACATAAAGAATACTACAAATTCGGCTACCCTCTGCCAAATACAACTCATAAGCTACCTCTCCAACTCTCTGGACCACCTTGTAGGGACCACATAGGTGTGACCTCATCCTCTCAACACCACCTCTCCTAAATGGAAATTATTTGTGTGGATACACCCTCAAGAAAATCACGTCCCCAATCTTGAAGTTGTGCTCCACACTATGCTTGTCTGCATACATCCTCTGTTGAATATGGGTGGTCTACAAACTATCATGAGTGGTGTCTCATCAATGCTCACTTAAATGTAACCACTCTATTCATGACCTCACATAATCATGCAGATACCTCTCAACCCATTGGTCAACCATCTCTGATTGACCATTCGTCTGAGGGTAGAAAGTAGTACTAGAAGTCAAACTTGTGCCCGCAAATATGAACAGCTCCTACCAACATGCGCTAAGAAACATGTTGTCCCGATCACTGACAATTACTCTAGGTTGCTCATGAATTCTAAACATCTCCCCAAGAGATATCTCTTTCACCCATGTTTCCCCATACTCCGAATAAATCACCGAGAAGTGTGTGAACTCTGATAACTGGTCAATCCTTGCACACGTACAATCTGCTCTCTACACCCTCGGTAAACCTGTGATGCAATCTAACAACATGCCCTCCCACCTTGGCCCTGAAATGGGAAAAGACTGCATCAACCCTGTTGGATGAGTGTGCCCCAACTTGCTCTGCTGACAAGTCTTACACTCCCCCATGTGTCCCAAGACAACATCCACAAAGTCCCTCCATTCAAACCTCTCTCAGATCTGCCTGTAAGTGGTAATGTCACCGAGATCCCAAACTAGCCTGTAATATGTGAAGCACCCTCTACCTTTAGCATTGATTTGTAAGATTCTAACACAAGAACCCACCTGAATGCCCTTGACAAGCCAAGCAATACTGAGCTATAGAAACTCGATCGACTCCTCAGAAGACCACTCCTCCAAGTAACCAATCCTATGCACCCCATGAGTAAACTCCGAAAATCGAAGACTGGCCATCTCATCTGTATCAGTTGTCGAGCTATCAAACATTGTAATCCCAGGGTCCCAAGCTAATCTCCACGAGGAACCATCATGCTAATACTACACCCCTCTGATCATAATCGTATGATCACCATGCTCAAACTGCACTCTCCTCTCCTGGACCCCCAAGCTAAAATCCCCAAAAGGAATGAACTCAATATCATGGATCATGTCTCGCGAAGGCATCCTAATGAATTCAAAGTATGCCAACCCATGGATAGACTTCATCCTGGGTATCACGAGGGAAAATATACCTCGCCATATAGAAAAAATCTCAACAACTCCTCTCATAACATCCCCATAATGATGCATACCAATCACTAACACAACCTTGTCGATCATTCTCATCATCTGAAGCAGTCTATCACTTCAATGAATGTCAGTATCCAACCACCAAATTGGAATTCCACCACTCCCAATGCATGATGAAATCTCTATGAATCGATCCAACAAACTTTGGATCTCCTCCTGTGCACTCTATGCATTGATCATATGTTCCAAATTAAAGACCTTTGTCATGGCCACAATGCCCCTTGTCTCATCCAACTAGCTCTAGCGATCCTCTCATGTCTTGTTGTATACCATGAGGGCGTCAAATAACAACAATAGATGCCTCTGACACTACCTGCAAGAATGGAAAGTGACTAGTGCATTGGTCAACCCCAATAACTCATAATGAAGTCAGGAAGCAGACTTAAAAGTATCATGCTCCCTATCCCTCATCTGATGATATCCCATATGAAAATCGATCATCAAGGGATATACTACTTTTTGAAGCTCACCCATCCCCTCACCGATCCCAGGTAAACCAAACTCAATGGTATGCTCAAGGTCTCTATCAAGAGGTCTCATTGGAGAAAACGCTCTTAAACTCCATTGTACACCATTGTGTGTGAGTGTATACCCTTGTATATTGTTGCATACCATTGCATCCTCCTATACCATCTGGTATCTTGTATGCACTATTGTATCCAACACTCTAATGATGTCAAATGAATCTATATCCTAGAGCGTGGCCATATCTGTCATATACATGTCCACCCAATCCATGGATGCATATACTTCCTTGTTGGATGGTCCATAAGGAATGCACTCAATTATCTCCTTTGTAGCTAAGCCTTGAGCCTTTAATGGGCTCTCCGAAAGAAATGGCTCATCATATTGACCATACAAAATGTGAGCATAATCATAACCCTCTTTGTCATGACTCTCTTCAAGTACATGCAACTATGAATGCCCCTCGTACGAGATCGTCACAAGAGGCTCCTCCCTCAAACCATGAGTTCCACTCATTCCCTCACGTGTCACGACTGCCAAATATGATTGATTTTCTACTGTAAGTGATGAAGAACATACCAAACTCAACTGGTAACAAAGCTTCTCAACCTCCCTTTCCTTGTCCTTAGTGAACTTACGAGCAAGATCCCTATCCATGAACAACTGCAAGTAATCTGGTTTAATTTGTTCTAGTGCTTTTTTTATTATGCACAATTGCACACTAGTGACTCCACTTGCAACTCCTTTTTGTTTCTCCTCCATTTGGGTTTTCCAAATAAGAGTTGCAATGAATCTATGTGCACCATCTGCCCTTGTCAACACTTGTACAATTTGCTCCTCTGTGACCAATAATTGATCCTCCAAATCACGTAATGCTAAGAGAATTTTTTCAATTTCATCCAAATGGTACGGGATGCCACACAATAAATATTTTATTTTGCTTTCACCTCCAAAAATCAGCCTCTCCTTTGTCATCCTCCACGCATGGCTCCTGAGAAAATGGATCCATATCCCACAACAATTTTTGAAATACCCAACCTTTTTCATATTTAGTTACAATCATGCCTGCATCCTCATGAGCATCGTATATAAGACAAGACGTTGAATCCTCATCGTAATTAGGTGTTATCACACCCTCATCATCATAAGAATCACTACTAAGATATGATGTTGAATCCTCAACATTGGTTGATTGGGACACTTCACCATATGTGCCATCAACCTGTCCATCACGTGCGCTAGTGTTATGGGCCTCATAGGACAACACTAAAGGTGTATTGGATGTTGTTGTGCCACCATCCTCATCACACACATCCTCCACATGACTAGATGCATGCAAGTCCACCTACGATTCTGCCAAACCCCCATCATGAGGTGAGATTTTGGCTTCATCAACTTTTCTAGATTTGGACCTTTTCCCCTTCTTCTCAACTGATAAGTGTGTCTCCTTCCACATAGGGTGCTCTAACAACCTTGTCAGATTATTTTGATATCCCTTCATGGCTTCCACAAGTTCTATTGTGTGGTCTTCATCCTCCTTGATTCCTTGTTACCATTGCTGAAATTTGAGAAATTTAAGTCTTGGTCACTCAATTAATGCAATCTAAAATGTCCTTTCTCTAAGTCCCCCTCAGGTTGGCAGGAAAACTAGCTCTGATACCACTGTAATGAACCCACCTATTGTTGTCACCAAATTTCCTACTAATGACTTTCGTCAAACACTTAGGTTGTAGGTTCTATTCTATTGTTGGACACTTTTGTTTACTATTGTTAATATGTTTTGTTTTGGCTGTTGGATATGTTTCCATGTATTTGTTGTCTTAGGGATTTTTTGAAAAATGATTTGCAACGTTTCCAAATACTTGATACAAAAAATATATAATAGAAAGAAAGTATACAAAAAATGACGCAATAAACAACAAACAATATAGCCAATGCATTTGCTTATTTAACTTCAAATTTGGGCTAACACATCAAGAGACAACTCACGAGTATGTTCTGAACAACAGTGGAATTGGATGGCACACAAGGTTGGAATAAACAAGAGTTTGATGTAGTTGTAATGGTAGCAAAATCTCCACAACCTTAACTCAACCTAGTTCTGTAGTGACTCGCTCGACAAAGGGAAAAAGACCACACTAGCTGTAAACTCAGCCCATAACAAGTGTTTTGACCTTCCACGAGTGAGAAATCACCCCCACACTCACAACTCAACCTTTGCAGGAATAATGACGACCTCCTGAAGAGAAAGCAACTCCCAACTAAGTGTATCTCGACCCAACAAATAAATAAATCAGTTATGGCAATAAAGTCTGCCCCCAAACAATTATAACTCGGCCTCTTCCTGAAGTAATGCGCCCAACAATGAAGTACACCCCCACAACCAACAAATCGACCCAACACTAAGAAACTTGGCCAGAAATGAAGGGATACAACCCAACTTAAGAAACTCGGCCACATACTAGTAGAACTCAACCACCAAGTGAGAAAACTCAACCGCCAAGATGAGATCTCGACCACACTAAAGCACAATGAAAATATTTGAGTGATCGTCTGTCCTAGACCAACTAGGGTGGATGGTCTCACCATCGAAACCAATCTTTCTCTCTAGGGTTTTTCGTCCCAAGAGCTCTCTCAAATTCATTTTTTGAAAAAATAACAATGCACAATGGCCAAGGGGTGCACCCTCCTCCTCTTGTAACTCTCCATTCAACCTTCCTAAACCCTTTTACCTTTTTGTGACCCCTTTTAACTTAAAATATTAAAGTGACATTTCTAATGTTTATTTGACTATTAGTCACAATGTCACTTTATAACCCTTTATTCCTTTTTCCTAATGTCACTTTAGAAATATAACATTTTAGGCCTAAGTGGCATCAAATAACCACCTTGACCCCCTTTTCTTTGTTTTCTATAGCCTACGGGAGTCTGTAAGGCTACTACATCATCCACCTGAAGTGATCACTTGGAAAGAGACATCACATAGGTGGTAACTCTAAGCTAAATGCTCCCTCTTAAAGGCTTGCACATGGAATTAATGAAGACTCCTAACTCTTGAATTCTAGTTGGACAAGACATAAGACCCTCACAATCATCATTCACAACTTTGAGATTCAATACATGGAGTTTTCCCTTTCCCTTCCATAAGTTATTCATCTCATCACCTACCTATAACTTAATGATCTAGGCAATTCCTCTTGTCTTAGGATTTGTCACATGTAATAAGGGTTAAGGTTGTCCCCCGATGGTAAAACTTAGGCAAATATTAAAATTAACTTAATGTTATGAAGTTGTTAGAAGAGATCACTTGTTGTGCACCACCTTGTATAATGGGGATTGACTCACCACTATGAGTGAGCACCTTGCATTAGGATCCATGTACATGCATAAGGGGTGTCATCTATACCTCAGGGATATGCCCCTAGACTAGGGTCCTCTTAGTTTGAAGTGTGGGAAAAGGCCACCAAGGTGACAGTGGATGGCTTGCATGAGAGTTGCATCTAGTTTCTCCAGATGAGGTTAAGACTTTTCCTCCTATCGAGAGTTTGAGCGGTAATAATGCACAACCCCATAAATGACCATCTTTGGAGTACAAGGTAGTGGCAATATTGTGCGACTCAACAAGAAGGCACGACCTTGAGTGTCCTCTGAAGTTACCTTCCTCACTTACAATCTATGCTGGAATCCAATATGGAAAAATGGATCCAAGGAAAAGGAATGAGGTGCAGACTTATATGACTTTTACCAATATGGTCAAGATGGCTACAACATGTGGCTAGAAATTATCAAAGTTAAAATTAGAAACTCTACAATGCCAAATAACCCACACGATGTGCATCTTTGCCAAATGACAAAGCTAAACCCTAAGAAAAAGAGGTAAAGGAAGGTGAAAAAACATTAATCTTTGCAGTCGCTCGAAATATCTGTTAGACACGATATCGTCACTAGAGGAAATATGTGCATTGTGCCATATTTTGTCGTTTATGAGGGGATAAGTTTATTGAGTTATAGACCAGGGGATGTACATGAGAAGTGATTAATTACACTGAGAATAGAAAGGTACTCTATAGCCCATTATGGGGGAGATGTAGTCACATTAGCATTAGGTTAGATAACGTTACATTAAAAAATATTAAAGTCAACTCAATTAAAAATAATAACAATAAAAAAATAAAGTTGGCTCAATTAAATAAAAACAAACTACATACGTACCTACATATGTACATGACAATATCTAAAATGATAAACCAACGCAGATCCATCTTAAACCCATATCTATCAAGCATCGAGAGGGATCAAATTTCTTAAGGTGTGATTTTTTTTGTTATTCCATGTCAAATATTAATTCTTTCATATTAAGTGATAATAAAAAAATTTACACCTTAAGAAATTTGATTCCTCTCGGTGCTTAATAGATCCAAATTTAAAATGAATCTACATAATGAATACCTTTAACAAATTAAAACATACAAAATATCAAACATGTTATTTTTTAAGCTAATTAATGGCAACTTTAGTATTTATTCCTTTAAAAATGCATAAATATTAAAATCGTAATTCTCTTTGAAATTTTTTCATCCACTTAAACCACAACCAACTGAAATAAAAATATCTAAAGTATAAAATTTCTTAATATTGATATTCTTAATGGACACCTATCAATTTCATTTAATATTCAAATCTAAAAGGTCGTATGGACCAAGATGGGACTTTAAAAGGATGGAGCAATAACCACATATATCGTGTGGATCATTTTCAAGTTCTATGTTGAATGGTAGTGAGAGAAAGAATGGTCGTTGTATGGTCCATGGGCTTTGTTCTTACACCGTCTAAAATGTTGCGTGGGCCCTTCTTATCCTTCGTTCTTTTTAATACAAAAATTAAAATATATATTTGATC
This sequence comes from Picea engelmannii, assembly GCA_009831015.1. Classification (NCBI taxonomy): domain Eukaryota; kingdom Viridiplantae; phylum Streptophyta; class Pinopsida; order Pinales; family Pinaceae; genus Picea; species Picea engelmannii. The sequence goes on along the minus strand of ML783078.1, from coordinate 901,220 downwards.
TCTATTTACTTAAATTAGGGTTGACTATTTTCGTTTAATGATTATTGGTGTTTGTAATTTGTATTTATAATTATAAATTTTATTTAGTAATGATTAGTTTTTAGTTTTTGAAGTGATTATGTGTAGAGTTAAAGAAAATATAGATTTTTTTTAAAGGAAAATTTTGTGGGAAAATTTAAGGGATATTTCTTCACATTTGTGGATGACATTTCTAACAACTTTGTTGAATGCAATTGTCACCAAAAAGGAGTTTTACTAGTCAAATACAAGAAAGGTAACACTAACAAGATGACAACCTTGTTGTCAAGACCACGAACACCAAAAATTATAGTTTTGGACACTTTTGTGCAAATGGAACATACAAGGATAAATCCATCGAAGATGGAGACTTTAAAGAGATATTTTAGTAGCTTTGAGTTCAAACTCACGAAGAAGGATAAAACAAGGTTGATTACCATTTGCAAGTTGGGGGAGTCGTGTGTGCATAAAGGATAAACAATACAACTTATAAGAGAGGCTCATACCTCTAGAGTTATAGGCCATTTTGGTGTTGGAAAAATAAGAGGTGGAGACCAAAGTGGCTAACATGACGGAGGGACATCCAACACTTTTGAAACATAGAGATATTTGGAATCCAAGCTCCGATTGTTGAGTTTGTTCTAGTTGTGATGGGATTCTCAAGAACATTTTGTTTGTTTGTTAGTGTTAGATATTGAAGAATTGGCCTGCAACGTCCTACCCTACCTCTTCCCCACTAAGGCATGACATCAACTCTCTCCACCGCATTGTGTCTCAACTAGGGGGGTTCCAACTAGGCACCTACCAACATAGAACTAGCCAAATGCCTAGCAACATTGGCGACAACCAATTGAGTTAACTCCTTCAGATATAAAATGTAGACTTTTATTTTGTGTCCCCGTGCTTTTTGTTTTCGATTTCTTTCCAATCAACCAAGAGGTCTACAACTAATCAAGGTTTTGTTGACTCCAAATATGTGGCTTTGACATAATTGGATAGAGACACTATTTCCTTTTTTGCCTTTGAATTGTATAATTCATGATGCCTCTTCATCTCACCTAATGGGCTTTAATCATTAATATTGGCAAAGAAGAGGTAGTCATGCAGTCCATATTCACATCACAACCCTTAGAAGGAGAGTTGGGCACCTTCGCTATTGCTTAGAAACTTAATCTTTTTACATGCTTTTGTGGAGATACCATTGGAGTCTTCTTCTCTAATGGTTACCATCCTCTTGGTTTAGTGATTTAATTTTTTCTTCCTTTATTTTTTATTTTTCCGTAAAAATATGGGAACTATCACATAAGGATCTTGCAAATGTTTATTTGTTGATGAGTCTGATAATTAAAGTAGCTTTCCCACAATCTACAAATTGAAGCTATCAATAGGCGCCACATGCCACATGGTACCATGACTTGATGAATAGATCTTCATTTTGGCCAACCTCTATACATTTTATCGATGATACCGACTTTTGCTAAACAAAAGTGAATTCTGAGAAATTTTGTTGAAAATATTTTCGACCTTTCTCAAAATTTCACTATGCAATGAGTATAGATAGGAGAGAGGAATTGTCGTCGAAACTATTATAAGACACCAAACACAATGTATCCATCTATTTACTAGTTTATGTAATACTCGCTATTTATTATTCTCACACATGCATCTACACAACATGTCCCACATAGGTGGAGGAGGAGGCCAAATAAAGAGATTGAACAATCTCACTTAATCGGGGTCACAAAGATAAATATTTTCACCAGATTGAACTACAAGAATTATATTTCAAGGAAAAGACTAATAATACTCTAAAACCTCTCCGATTTTGAATACCTCCTTGTGTGTGTGTGTATTTATTTATTTTTCCACACAAAAAAAATGTAATTATATTCATCCGAAGAGAACCAAATTACATTTTGTAGGTGCCTTAAGCACGACCCAATCATGGGTAAATTGATCAGAAAAAAAGAATATCGAAGGGGCCCATAAGTTGGCTAATAAGACACAGAGAAATATACAATAAAATGAGTTGGGAACAACCCAAAATAAGTCAGAAAATGACCATTAAAAAGTAAGAAACCTTGCCACGAAAAACACGCAGGGAAAGAAATCCCCAAGATAACCCTGGAGGCCGGAAGGACCAGGTCAGAATGGTACGAAGCTCCCACATAAAAAAAACCAGAAAGTCGTAGCGCCAAAGAAAACCCCATCCTACAAACACCAGAAAAAGAGAAACAAAAAAGTTGCATGCCCTCTAAAAGGACCTTAAAGTGTTAACGCATGAACACTGCACACCCTTAGAGAGGACCTCAAAGCTTTGAACTAACCCCCCATCTGATATGAGGAAGAGAGAGTCACCGACGCCCTCCAAAAGGACCCCAATCCGAGCATACATCAAACCCTGAATGAACCAACATAACCAAAGAGAAGAACTGCCAATAGGAGTGAGAAAACCCCCAAAAATCCTTGTCGAGAGAGAACATCAAGGAAAGCCTCCAAAGAAAACCCAGATGTAAGACAGACCAGGTTAGAGCGACATACATTCCTCGCGAAGAGAGGATCCAAAACTTTGAATCCAGACTTCAAATATTTAGAACTCGACATCAAAAACTTTGAAACCAGAACCACATAGCAAAGGGTATACATCAAACCCAGGAAAAAGACACCGAGACAAGAGAGGGAAATCAAAAGGAGACAACAAAGAAGACCTCCAAAGGAGAGAGGCCACCCATAGAGAAATAACCGACAACGAAAAAAAACCTAAGCCACCAAAACTGAAGATCCACGCGAAAAAACCCCCAGATCCACGCAAGAGGCAAGCCAATTTGCATAAGACTAGATCACAAGGAGAAACGAGCCACGCACCCACCACAAACCACTATATCAGGGAGTTGCGCAAGCATTTTGCACAAAAGAGGATGGCGACAAGGGATCAGGCAATGACAATGGACGATGAACATAGGCAATATCCAAGCCACAGGAATCAAAGCATCCATAGAACCCAACGCAACACACCAGATCAAACCCCGACCTGGGCAAACCAAATCCCACCAGAAAAGAAGGAGGCATCGGATCGAAGACACACACCAAAATTGTGCTAGATGAAGAGAGCTCGACCACTAGAACTCGAGACCCTCCACATGAGCAACAAACCCAACACAATGTTATGAACATGATATATAATAATAAATATAAATACATCATAATAGTTAATGAATAATTAACGAAGAGACAACTTCCTAATGAAATGTCACGTCTCTTCATGGAAGGGCACGCCTGCATGGGTATATAAGGTCCTCATTCTTATTGTATCTCATCATCTCATATTCATATACATTATTATTTAATATATTATCCTTTATGGATTATAACTCGTTGTCCTACCTGCATTGGGTATTTACCTGGTGAACCGGCTTGGTTCACCACAATGGTATCGGAACTTTGTCTCGATCCAAATTTTGGCCACAAACAGAGTTTCTCTAAAATCAAGTCTTTGACCTCATATTGGTCATTGACCATTTATAAATCAAATATTCTACACATTTCAACAACAGTAAAAAAGTCATTCTGCACAAAATAAAATAAAAAAAAGAGAGGAGAAAAACAAACAAAACAAAACAAATTAAAGAAAATGTTTTTCTTAAGGGGCACGTGAAGAAGTATAAGTGCACATGTAATGTCCCCCACCTCTTAGAGAGGTGATGAGGAGACTTAGTGGCCTGGGCACCCCCACTAGGTCATAGTCTCACACTGAGGGGGGGGAAAGTCAAGAAGTTAAAAGTTATATTTTTAAGTGGACTTAAGAAAGGAAAAGGATAAAGGAGTAAAAGATAACTCAACAGAAGAATAGAAGATTAACCCTGGGAGTTAACCTAACTCAACAGAAGAATTAGAAGGAAAAGTATAAGTAAGAGGCTGGGGTGCACCTATTACTCATTCTGGTTTTGGATTAGCATCTGCTATTGCTCTTGAGCATTCAGTTTGGGGGTTTGTTGTACAAACCCTTGTGAGCAACTCAGTGGTGAAATACCAACTCACCTTGTTCCGCAGCCTGGTCTCGGGGATGAAAGACTCCTCCACACCATTCTAGTCTTAGCCCATCTCCATCTAGTGATTCAGAAGGTAGCATGCCGTATTGTTCTTGTGTTTCCAACAAGGGCGCACCATCATCTAGAGGGAGGTTTGATCCAGCTTATCCTGAGGGCATGGGGCCATTCCAACAGTTGGGGTTTGTTTGCAGGGGCAGGACCATCAGTTTGAGGAATTTTCTGGAGGGTTATCATCATTCTACATTTGTCTGCAGATTGGGACGTCTTGGAGCCATAGGGGACGTCCTGTGATTCAGTAAAACTAAGATCTAGGGAGATCTGCTTGAGATTTGAGCCCGAAACTTCTCCCATGGGATTCTCATAGCCCAATCTATATTCTTGGAGAGTTTCAGAGCATTTGGAGGCCTCCTTCATCAGGGCCGAACCAGTTAGGGTTTCAGTCATCCAGTGGGGCACACCATTCAGTGGAGGATTCAGATCTACAAAGATTGAGAGGGATCTTGGAGATTCAGGCACCTGGGTTGTTCTTACCATCACCCGATCTATCATTTGGCATATTTCTTAGGATGATTGGACACTTTTGGTAGTAGGGCCGAGTTATTGAGGGTTTCAGCCTTCTATTGGAGCGTGGCATTCTTCAACTGAAGAGTTTTGCATCCAGATCTGCTTGTATTGATCTTCATTTCTTATTCAGCCTTTGGAGGCATCTTTTGTATTAGCGAGAGCATTTTGTAGCAGCTCATATCTATTGCTTGTATGACCATCTGAGGTTTATGCCAGATCGACCATCTATTGTATTGATCTTACATTGCTCATAATAAAAAGGTCAGATCTTTGCTTGTGCTTCTACATCTTGAATATATTGTGATCTCCATGTGTTGATGAATCTTGTATGCACTTAATAACTTAATAAATTAGTAGTAGTTAGTGATTCCAAGAAAGAATTTGGCTTGGGATCATTACAGTGGTATCAGAGCCTCGATCCTCCAAACCTGTGGAGAGATCGGTGCATGCAGAAGTATAGGGGAATTGTTATGGGTCGGAGGAAGAAAAACAACAGTGAAACAGAGGCAGAAATGGAAGGGTTAGGAGATGACCATGAGCCTCAGGGCTTGGCTCTCTTAGTAGCCAAATTTGGTAAGTTCCAGCAAAACATGAACCGCACAGAAAGCACATTGGTCC
>ML783078.1:871602-891473 GCA_009831015.1 Picea engelmannii | reverse complement strand
AGATGGTTACATTTGGGAGAATATTGCTACAACACCACCCAACATATGTCCATTGGCATGTCACCCTTCAGAGCTTTATATAGCTATGATCCTTTATCATTTATGGAGATTGCATTTGGTGACAGCAGGGCTCCGATGGTACAAGATTGGATACAACAGAGCCAAGACATTCTCAGGGAATTGAAGGATTATTTACAGAGGGCACAAAACCAGCAAAAGGTCCAAGCACACAAGCACATAGTTGATCGTACCTTTGAGGTTGGCGATTTAGTCTATTTGAGGTTGCAACCATACAGACAGGCCTCCATTAAAAGAAGTGGAGCGGAGAAACTGCAGCCACACTTCTTTGGACCTTACAGAGTCAGCAAGAAGATAGGGGCAGTAGCTTATGAGCTGGAACTTCCACAAGGTAGCAAAATTCACAACGTCTTCCATGTCTCGTGCCTTAAGAAAGCCCTCGGTCAACACGTCAGGCCTATTGAGGCATTACCTCCCATGGATGAGGAGGGACAACTTGTTTTGATTCCAGAGGAGGTGTTAGAAGTCAGAGAGAAGAGGCTCCAAAACCGAAGCATCAAGGAGTATCTGATTAGGTGGAAGGATTTACCCATTGAGGATGCCACTTGGGAGCAGGAGCACGTAGTTAGAGAAGCAGGTTTGGAATTGCTTGAGGACAAGCAATTTCAAGCAGGGGAGACTGTAATGTCCCCCACCTCTTAGAGAGGTGATGAGGAGACTCAGTGGCCTGGGCACCCCCATTAGGTCATAGTCTCACACTAAATGGGGGAAAAGTCAAGAAGTTAAAAGTTATATTTTTAAGTGGACTTAAGAAAGGAAAAGGATAAAGGAGTAAAAGATAACTCAACAGAAGAATAGAAGATTAACCCTAGGAGTTAACCTAACTCAACAAAGAATTAGAAGGAAAAGTATAAGTAAGAGGTTGGGGTGCACCTGTTACTCATTCTGGTTTTGGATTAGCATTTGCTATTGCTCTTGAGCATTCAGTTTGGGGGTTTGTTGTACAAACCCTTGTGAGCAACTAAGTGGTGAAATACCCACTCACCTTGTTCCGCAGCTTGGTCTCAGGGATGAAAGACTCCTCCACACCATTCTAGTCTTAGCCCATCTCCATCTAGTGCTTCAGAAGGTAGCAGGCCGTATTGTTCTTGTGTTTCCAGCAAGGGCGCACCATCATCTAGAGGGAGGTTCGATCCAACTTATCCTGAGGGCCTGGGGCCATTCCGACAGTTGGGGTTTGTTTGCAGGGGTAGGACCATTAGTTTGAGGGATTTTCTGGAGGGTTATCATCATTCTACATTTGTCTGCAGATTGGGACGTCTTGGAGACATAGGGGACGTCCTGTGATTCAGTAAAACTCAGATCTAGGGAGATCTGCTTGAGATCTGAGTTCAAAACTTCTCCCACGGGATTCTCATAGCCTGATCTATATTATTGGAGAGTTTCAGAGCATTTGGAGGCCTCCTTCATAAGGGCCGAACTAGCTAGGGTTTCAGTCATCCAGTGGGGCACACCATTCAGTGGAGGATTCAGATCTACATAGATTGAGAGGGATCTTGGAGATTCAAGCACCTGGGTTGTTCTTACCATCACCCGATCTATCAGTTGACATATTTCTTAGGGTGATTGGACACTTTTGGCAGCAAGGCCGAGTTATTGAGGGTTTCAACCTTCTATTGGAGCGTGGCATTCTTCAGCTGGAGAGTTTTGCATCCAGATCTGCTTGTATTGATCTTCATTTCTTATTCAGCCTTTGGAGGCATCTTTTGTATTAGCGGGAGCATTTTGTAGCAGCTCATATCTATTGCTTGTACAACCATATGAGGTTTATGCCAGATCGGCCATCTATTGTATTGATCTTACATTGCTCATAATAAAAAGGTCAGATCTTTGCTTGTGCTTCTACATCTTGAATATATTGTGATCTCCATGTGTTGATGAATCTTGTATGCACTTAGTAACTCAATAAATTAGTAGTAGTTAGTGATTCCAAGAAAGAATTTGGCTTGGGATCATTACAGCACACCAAGAAGTTTGAAAGAAATATTTGAGATTTGGCATTAATTAAGTTAACTGTCATTTAAAAAGTGAGAAAAAATAATTTAAAAGAAAAAGTTTCAAAGAAGAGGAAAAATGAGTATTTATTTTACCTTTGAAGATTTACCATCCCATGGTTTTGGAAAACCATCGGCCCATGGTATTCCATACCATATATAATATATATGTGTGTATTTTCCTCTAAAGAATTATTTCACAAAACTTGGGGTTGTGTTTGTTGAGCCCTAACCGTCGCTAACAAATAGTCAAGAGTATAAAAGAGATTTATAAGGTACTTTTTATAAAGTATAAAAATGTTTATAAAAATTGAAGTGAAAAGATATATAAGAAGGAAGGGGTATAACTAAAATAGTTCTTTTGGTAAAGTATAAATAAAATATTCAAAGTTTTTAAACTATGTATCTTTAAAAAGAAGAATTATCAAGGATTATTTTCTTATAAGAATATAAATGAATATTAGAGGAAGATATCTATTTAGTCAAGAAGTTTAAGTCTTATTATTATTTTATTAAAGGAATATTATAATAATTATAAGGTCAATTCAAATTAAAAAATGGATTTTAAGGAAGGAATATTTTTTGTTAAAAATCATTAGATGCATCGGATTATTAACATTTAGAGGAAATATTCAAGAAAAATAAGTTAGCATCCACATTTTCCTAAATAAGAAGAAAAATCACATAAGTATGGATTTGGTGAATCAATTAATAATTTCAAAGACAAATGTAATCGAAACAAAAGACCTGTTTTTTTGCAATACATATGACATCAAGGATTTATCATTGGCACTTGAAGATTATAAACTTGTATTGAATTTCGAGGTTACAATTATATATGACAAAGAGGTTGATATAATCCTCGGCTCGACTTGGTTAGAGACGCTGGGTAGCTTAATATTAAACCTTGAGAATTTTTTTTTAATGTTTTCCTACAAGAAGATAAAAATAAAATTACATGACGTCTTAGTAAAGTCAGATTCAATATCTACGTCAAAAGATCTTGATCAGATCTCCAAAATACTACTGTTAGACAAACAACAGTCAATACTTGAGATCCAAAAAGAATGTGACAAAATTGTCATAAACAAGGACGTAGAAATTTGTCACCTAAAAGCTCATAATCAAAGTTTACTCACCCAGATTAAGAAGATAAAGAGTGATAAGAAGATGATACAAGACAAGTTAGAACAACTTATCAATAAGGAATTATTGGTAGATAAAGAGACAATGACTGAACCTATGGATCTACATAAGTCTTCAAATGGAAAAAACATGATGGTGGATAAAGCAATTAATACAAACCCAATCAACCTTACAACTCAAAGGGATTCAGTTGATGTAAAGAGGTCTTCACATGTCAAAGTAAAAACAAGCAAGGGCTATGAAGAAAACTCGATTCCAAGTGTTAATTAAGAAGAAGCTACAAGTACATGAAGTAAAGATTAGGTTGCAAGGATGCCTTATAGACATCCTAATCACAAAATTCAATACTTCAACCAATCAATGTATCCACATAAACAATGACAAATATGTCAAAAATTATTACCTCCATTACAAATGATGCTCAAGGTAGAAGTTATCATGGGAGTCAAAATACATCAGATTGTCTACAAGAACCCTATAAAATCTCCATTGTGCAGAAGATCGATTTAAGCTGGGCAAACTCCCTTACAATTCGACGGTTCTACACAACTCTTAGAAGATCTTATCGTTTCAAGTCCTCAACGATCACTAATTCAGGAATAAAGAATAAGGAGACGATATTACAAGCTAGAGCAAGAGATAAGTGTTCCATAAGTATGCTTTGAGGACAAAGCATTTTTAAGGGGAAGACAATGTTATGAACATAATATATAATAATAAATATAAATACATTATAAAAGTTAATGAATAATTAATGAAGAGACACCTTCCCAATGAAAAGCCACGTCTCTTCATGTAAGGGCACCCCTATGTGGGTATATAAGGCCCTCATTCTTATGGTATCTCATCATCTCATATTCATATACATTTTATTTAATATATTATCCTTTATGGATTATAACCTATTGTCCTACCTACATTGGGTATTTACCTAGTGAACCGACTTGGTTCACCAGAGGATTGGGTGTTTGCGTCTCATACACACACACACATTAAACATTGAACGATGGATGCATATTACTTGCCATGGTTAAGATGTAGATGTGCTCTATTCTTTGCTTTAAATACTATTGTTGCATTTTTTCAAAGCACAGAAAAGCCTACAATATTTACAGTTATTGGTTTAGCCTTTGTCAATACAAGCTTAAGACCATGGTGTGCAATAACATAATTATGTGCAAACAAAAACTAGTCACATGAAATAACACATAGGTGGTTTGTAAAGGCGCGAACTTCCACAAAAGTTTTTGGGTCTTGAGCCATTATCATGTGTCCTTACTTTTAAAAAATGAACTCTTGACCAACTCAAAGCAATATTAAATCATAGTCTAAAAGTATAAAACAATTTTCAATTATATAATATCTACTTTCAAATAATATTTAACCTTAATCTCATACATAAAACCAAATATTACATGTAACAAATAATATCAAAAGTTTATCTCATACATAAAACCAACAAACAACAAATTACATGTAAAAGAAACCTGAAGTGCATTATTACATTTTAATTATAAAAAGTAAATTAGTTTTCTATTACAGCCAAGATTTTCAAAAAGGGATTAAACTAGTATTATGGAAGTCGATCGTCTTACAGTGAAATACGGGAAAAGATTAGGTTTTTGCCAGGTGTCTCAATTTGAACGTGCCGACCAAACGTTTGCCACGTCAGATATCGACGCTCTCTATTGATACCCACATGGCCATCATAACGTGCGAGTCTAAATCTCTTAAGGCCGCTTTACCGTCTCCTTAAACAACGTGCACGTTACGAGATATCGACGGTGGACATATTCGGAGTCGCAGAGGCGATTAATGGAACTTCAGACGCGGGAGATATAAATAATGACGCTAAATCACCGACTTACTGCGAACGTGCCGGAAAACACCGGGTGCAACTTCAAAGTTGGAGGAAGCCATTGAGCCTACCTTACTGTTTGCAGTTCCGTGCGTTTTACGATGTGTAAAGATCGATGATTTTTTGAATGATTCCTTCCTGAATGTTAGGATCGGAGGGTTTTTGCATTGATGGCCAAGAATCACAGCAATCTGCGAAGAGTTGGAGGTCTCTAACAATTTCATTTGGAGGGGTATCAGACAGAGGCCTCTTGAATTCTGCTAATTTCCTGCAGCCAAAATGTTGGAGGACAAAGTAGCATTCCTGTTACAAAAATACCTCGGTAATTATGTGAGAGGACTGTCGAAGGAAGCTTTAAAGATCAGCGTATGGAGAGGTAAATTCATTTTAAATGTCGCCGACCTTTGCTTCGCTCAGTGTTTGAACAACTTTCAAATGCTTTAGTCAGTTGAATTTGAGGCATTTAGATAAATGTGGAAATCTACTTCTAGTCTTCCGTGGCTGTAACTGTAATGGATTATGTGATAGTTTTGTTGATCTTTTAACGGGAGCGGATCGATTTCGAAAAGGATCGAGCCAAGAAAGTTCCGGAAGTTTGCTTTTCGTATTTCCTATGCCTTGGTCGTTCTACTTTTTGGCTTTTTTCCCCTCTTTTCTGGGTATATTTTCCAATCATTTTGTGTAAACGGAAATTGTTGGAACTGCAAGTGTGGTCGATTCTCTATTCTCTATAAGATGTGGTCGATTCTCTATTCGGCGTTTTCCATCCATTTATACATTAAAAATGCAATTTATTTATTTATTTATATCCGATTTCACCCAAATTTATATTCTATTTAAAATTGCGATTTCACTTTGGATTCCCTGGTTGGATTCCCCTAAAACGGACGACGCTTATTGGACTAACTTAAAATAACTAATATTAGCCAAAAGTAAAATCTTTTAAAGATTTATCTTCCAGAATAAAATTCCAAACTAATATATTCTTCGTTTTTATCTTTACAAGCCTAAAATTTTGCGGATTATCTCAATTAAACAATTATTACAGCATTATTTAAGCTATTTCATTTTAAATAACTGTCCAACTTCAGTTTTTTTACAATATTTCTCTTTAAAATATTTTGGCATTGATGAATTTTAAATCCTTTCTCGGGCAATTGATGGTTTCTGCGATAGAAAATGACAGTTTCTCTGGATATCTCAACATACAAAAGCAGAATACAGAATTTCACCACATGTTGAAACATCTGTGGCTATTCGTGAACTATAGTTGCATAGATAGATGAGTCTTTAATTATTAGCGGCAGAAGCCATAGTGCAAATGTGAGGACGCTGAAGCCATAGAGGATCTTGTGGGTGTAATCATTCATATCAGGAAAATAATTGTATTTTGATTCTTCGCAAGCGCACAAGATAAAACCACCACTAAGAATAACCAAGAACCTCAGATGCCGCAGTACTCTCTCTTCTTGCTTGCCTTAGACTTGTGCTTCTTTCTTCAGTAAGAGAGTGAGTGAGTGTGTGTCCAAATGGGCAAGCCTTCTTCTCTATTTATAGTCTTCAAGTCACTTTAGCTGGGCCGACTTCTTGTCTGGAGATTCTAATTTCACTTTATTCTTTTCTTGTGGGCCGACTTCTCTTCCGAGGTGTTCTTCCACTGTTCAATGGTCTTCCTTGGACTTTTGGAATCTTCTTCTCTTTTAAGAAAGATTGTCTAGGAGGAAAATGCCTCCCGCAACTACCAAAACATCAACACTCCCTCTTAGCTAGGGAGGTATCTTTCCACGATGTCTTCATCTAGTAGTCCACTGACTTCTTTGCAATCAACTAGTAGCACACAACTACTACCGTGCCATCGGTGGCTCAAATCATTCCCCACAGTCTCTATGACTATGCTGCAATCAACCAATACCACACAACTACTTCCAAATAGTCTAGTAGTCTCCATGACTACATAGCAATCAACTAGTAGCACACAGCTACTACAATGCTATCAACCGTACACAACCGCTGTCATAGTAGTAAACCACTGCTGCCATAGTAGTACACAACTACTGCAATAGCAATAATAGAACTCTAAAGACTGCTATTCTAGTTACAACACTTACTTAAATTGCAACAATATAAAATATCAAACCTGATATGCAAACTTGGAGTCTAGCTGCTGCTGTTTCACTTGAGTTATTTCTCCTACTCCCCGGTCATGTGCTTGGAAGCACCACTGTCTAAAAGACATACTCTTCATCCTTTGATTCCTTTGTCTTTTCTTGCGGTGTGGACTCTTCCATGCCTGTTGCATGTGCATGATGCTTTCTTTGTTCATTCTTACGAGGACAATGAGAGGCACAATGTCCCAACTTCTTGCAATTGTAGCAGCTGACTTTTGATGCATCCTTCTTATAACGTGTTCTTTTAGCTTTCTTTGGATTGACTTCTCTTCTCTCTTTTCTTTTCTTCACATGGGCGACAAGAGCTTGATTTTCTTCATCATTTGTCTTTAGCGGTTTGGATGTCAATCTAGATTCTTCTTGGGTACAATTTGTCCACAACTTGTCAAATTTGGGCAATTTACTTCTTGCGCAAATCCTTTGAACAAATGGGTCCCAAGAAGAGGGGAATCCATTTAGTGTAGTAGTTACAAGCTCTGCATCGTCTACCGAGTCTCCAATAGCTGTTAACTGGTCCTTGATCCCGTTTCTAAGTTGATGCCTTAGAGTAAGCTTCAGGCTGGTCTTCTTGCTTTCATATAGTCTGTTTAGGGCATCAAACATTTCCGTTGGTGTCTTCATTTCTGATACATTAGGTATCGGATGATCGTTAATTGAGTCTGTCAAGATCCTCTTGGCCTTGACTTCATTCTTCCTAAAATTTGCTTTAGCGTCTTCTTCTTTTGGTTTTGGAAGCACCTACTTGATTTGATCCAATAACTCATTCTCTTCTAGAATGAGGAGTACCCTATGCTTCCAGTATATGAAGTTATCTGCTCCATCCAGTCTATCTTCAACTCTCATACTGGTAACCATTTTCGCCGGTAGAAACCCTAGATCTGAGAAATTTCAAATTTTGAACTTCACCAAATTGCAAACAGAGTGTTGCAGGGGGTGTGCTAGGGTAGGGAGAAATGCTCTGTGGTGAAATTAGTCCCAACGCATTGGAACTAGTGCTCAACGAGCTTGACAAAATATAACTATGCAGCGACAAGGTACTGCAACAAGGTGTTGCTGCAAACGATCTTCCTTCCAATGGTTAAATTGTTATGAAGGTAACCAACTCTGATACCATGTTAGATTTTCTTAATTTTCAGAGCAATAGAGTTACCAGGGTTCTTAGATCTTCTTTCACTTTAACAATTATATCATGTACTGAAATATGAGCAGCATAAACAAGAACAAGAGAATAGAAGAGTTTATCCTAGGAAAACCCCAAATGGGGGAAAAACCAAGCCTACGTTTCCTAGATAGATTTTGTCCAAAATAATCCAACCATGAACTAGCTCTCAAGAGCAACAGACAATGAAGAAACCCTACCACTAGGCTAGCGCACAAACTAGTACTATCAGCTACAGTAGCAGCACCATACAACAATAGCGCACCTCTTCCCAGAGATAGTGCACAAGAGAAAACCACGACTAAGAATAACCAAGAAACTCAGATGTCGCAGTACTGTGTCTTCTTGCTTGCCTCAGACTTGCGCTTCCTTCTTCAGTGAGAGTGAGTGTGTGTGTGTGTCCAAATGGGCAAGACATCTTCTCTATTTATAGTCTTCAAGTCACTTTAGCTGGGTCGACTACTTCTCTGGAGATTCTAATTTCACTTTATTCTTTTCTTGTGGGTCGACTTCTCTTCCGGGGTGTTCTTCCATTGTTCAATGGTCTTCCTTGGACTTCTAGAATCTTCTTCTCTTCTAAGAAAGGTTGTCTAGGAGGAAAGTGCCTCCTGCAGCTGCCAAAACCTCAATAATCAGAAGGTGGTTGGGCAGTTGGAACCTCATTCTCTAGATCCGAATTTTCTAATGGAGCATTCAGATCAGGGATAGGAGCTGCACCCAACATTGGCGAGGAATCCGTCGCCGACCCTGAGACCAGAGTATCCATGATGAAAGAGACTGTTGAATTCAATGCATTAACCGAAATCTGGAGCCTATATTGATCTACTGTCTCATCCTCATCCATTAGCCCTTCTTGCTGATAACGTCTTACTCCACCTGCCATTGCTTCAACCTTTGCAGAAGTGAAGAACCCTAACCAAAGAGAAAGGCACACGAGACTACAATATGCACCACTGAATAGAATCAAGGGGACCCCACAAAAAACTATTCGTTGACAATTCTCACCGGGCTTGGGAGGAAACTCAAAAAGCCAGACCAAAAACCTTTCCCATGAAACCACAATCCTGTAGAAGAAATAGAAGCCACCGACCGACATCCCACACCAGACCCATCCAATCTATGGCCCTCCATTAAATTCATAATCCAACTCTCGGACATATTTCCTTCCCTCTAGCCGTGCCAGATCCAACCCAAACTCGTCTCAATTACTTGCTCCATGCAAGGAATGCGAGCCGCCATTGAAACCACACGCGAGCACTCGTGGAACTTGAGCTATCCTCCACTGTTTCATGTACCTCTCGGCCCCTTCCATAACCTGGAACGATGACAATCAACCCAAAAAAACTGACATTTCCCGTAGGTGCGAATCCATGGAACTCCTCCAATGTACTTTCCACACACAGATATCCCTACTCGCACGAGTCATTTCTCCTCGAATTCTCGAGACCCACGATTGCTGTCGGAAAACGCTAGAAGCCAAGTCTCTATGATCCTCACCCACCTTTAAAGACATCACGATGATGCGTGCCCATTCGCATGCGCCCTCCATGCCCACGTCAACCTCACGATTCTTGCCTTCTAATGGTAGTTCAAACATTAGGGAGGGGGAAAAACAAACTTCCCCATTTATCCATAAGGATCTAGGGGCCATTTAATCTGCTTGTATATTATTTTCCCCGAGGACATGAAAGAAATGAGAGGTGAAGAGGTTTAGATTCAATCTGATGCGACCAATGATGGCCATCAACCCCACATCCTTTGAATCCGCGCCCACCACAAAATACCTTATTGTGTTTTTTGAGTGTCCAACAATGTTCAACTGGGATATTTGACGGTCTTTAGTAAACTGGAGTGCTTGCAAAACTGCATTAGCCTCTGCTTTGTTGTTTGTAGAGGTCCCTAGATTCCAATAGAACTTGACTTCCTTGATTTCTCTAGGGCCATAAAGCACCCCCCTTGCACCTGCCTACCCAGGTGGAAATTGTTAATATTAATCAGGGGTTTGTGCTGTGTTTTTACCTATGTTCAGCTAAGCACTTACATTGGGTTTTATGCATATGATATATGATTGCACCTGCATTTGCCACATGTCAGGACAATTGAAAGTTTAGTTAGGTTGAGGGAGGAACTCTGCTTGTCAACATAATTGTACATTTTCTTTCCTTTGCAGTAAGAAGCTTCAGGAAATTAAGGTTCAATATCTTATGTTCATAGTTATTGGTGAAGACGTGAAGTCACATAAGATAGTTTTACCTGTTTGATGAAATAATGACAGCCATTTGAAGTGTGGGAAAGTTTAGTTGGCCATATGGTTTTCTTGAGAAGCATGTGGATCATCCATCACGTAGAAGACACTAGACTTGATTATCACTGGTTGCTTGAGTAGGCATACATCCATGCTATTACTATAACTATCACGCTCTCTTCTTTGTGAATCTATGATTGTGTTTTGTGTGTTGAGAACAGATACATAACAACCAAGCTATATCAACTAGTCATTGCAATTATTAAGGTCATGAATTGGGATTAGTTCATATACACATATATGTCAAGAAAAGTCAACATCAATCTTTTATGAGTTGCAGTGCATGCCTTTTGTATGGTTTATTAAAGCTAAAACTGAGAGTCCACATACTTTTGGCTTATATGTTAAGTTTGAACTTGTTCAATGAATGTTATTTTCTGCCTTTTGAAGTTTGAAATATTTTAATATGTGAATTTGCAGGGGATGTTGAATTGACAAATATGCAATTGAGGCCAGAGGCACTGAATGCTCTTAAGCTGCCTGTAAAAGTGAAATCAGGTTTTTTGGGTTCTATCAAATTGAAGGTTTGTTCTTTATTTAATGTTGTATCTAATATGCAACTAGATTGAAAATTGCCTACCTGTAAATGTTCTCGCTAAGGAAATCATGCTTTAATAAATGTCTTGATTCTTTTTGAACCTTGACTTAAATTTTAGGTCCCATGGAGCAGATTGGGTCAAGAACCAGTTCTAGTTTATTTGGATCGTATTTTCCTCTTGGTAGAGCCTGCAACCAAGGTTGAGGGATATACTGATGATTTTGTACAAGAAGCTAAGAGATCTAGAGTACAGGTGAGTTGTGTGAGAGTTCATTCACGTCAATAGTTTTTAGACTTTTTAATGAATATGCTAAAGAAAAGCTTTATTTGCAGGAAATGGAAACAAAGCTACTGGAATCAAAACATGAGCAGGAAGCTGAAGAGGTATGCTTTTAACAAGGGAATCTTTTAGAATGGTGGAGATATGACGATTATGATGTTTTCTACTTATATGGTGGAACAGGCGAATCAAGTTTTTCTAATAGTTAGGGTGGTACTTGTCAACTGGTTCACATAACTTCATTTGTTGACCATTGACAACTTGGGCATATGTCATCTTGACAATAATGGTTCTCTGAGATGCTTTTGGCTCTAGACCCGACCCTATAGGATTTTGTATAGACATAGAGTGATTCCTTGGTTAAAACAAGATTGATCCCTTTCACCTAACTTATTCAGACTTTATATTGATAATACAGAGGAACAAATTCGGGAGATGAGCTATGTGAAGAATGGCAATGACCCACGTCTCGTCTGGCATATTATTTTTTCTTTCAATTATTCATGGGTCATAGACTCATATGCTCTTTTTTTACATCCTTTTCATCCTTTTCATCCTTTTGCAAGAGTTGTGTGTGAACCAAAGTTACATATTTCTTTACATCTCAATGTGCCTTACCATGATTACATCACTTTCTAAAGCAACTGGTGGAGACAGTATTGCCATGTATCTACCTAGGCGTACAAATTTGCAGTCATTGATTTGTCACGTGAAATTATATATTGTTTGATCTTGTATAGATCGTCTTCAAAATATGATGACATCTTAATGTACCCACAATTTTTTTACTGATTTATTAACTTGTTCCACCTACAATATTTCATGGATATAATATCAAAGAGCTAAGGCTATCCTTAGTAATACATACATTGGACAAAAATAGAGATATATAAAACTCTCACATTATTATGAATCAATTACAACATAATATACCCTAGGATATTGCACAATCGTAGTTTTAGCATGTTCTTCACAAGGTGACATTAATTTTTGGGGTATCTGTGCTGAATCTAGGTTTGCATGATATCATAGACAAGTAGGAGTTGATAGCCATTCTCATCCTATGTTCTTTGCAAGGCTAGTTTCTTGTATGGTTTATAGGCTAAGTTACACGGTATGGAGAAATGAGTATGTATTTCTGAAATTGGCACGTGCTGGAATGTGAACCCCCCAAAATTTTGGAAATGGGGAATATGATATATATATATATATATATATAATGTGCTATTTTATAAATAGGACATTATATTGAAACTTTGAAAGAAAGAATTATGAATAAATGAGCAAGAACATTTAAATGAAAAACATAAATGAGAAGACATAATTTACTAGCAAACCCATCTCTATATTATTTCTCATATATGATTACATTATGCAAGCAGCAATATCTGAAAACAGCCTTTATAGATGAGGCTATATATCCAAAATCAGTGTTTATATATGAGGCTACAATGCTACATGTATCAAACATTGAAATAAAACATAAGCTAAGCTGCCAAAGCTAATAGTCATCATCCTCATCTTCATCAAGAAAAATAAAACGATATGTACACTTAGCGATGGATTGTGGAGTGGAAGAAGTACTGCCAATTCCACTTCTAGGTTCTCAAGATTCAGTGCAGCAAGAGACATGTCCAAGTTAGAAGATTTTGGATCCACATCCCAATCTGTATAAGGCCCACTGTTATATTCTGGACCCTTAAAGATGCAAGGCGAAGGTTAGATTGCACATAGATAAGATCCTTAGCCTTTTGCAAATCCAACCTGTTGCGCTTCATGGAACGAATAAAATCGTAGGTTCTCCAATTCCTTTTTGCCGATGAAGATCTTGCCACTTGTGAAAGAATACAAGTGGCAAGGGTTTGCAAATGTAGAGCATTTGCTCCATGAGAAATCCACCATCTAATTAGACTCATGTTGCTCCTCTCATCCATTGCTAATATCTCTGAATATTCATCCAATCCAGCAACAAAACTAGCAAATTCTTTTTTCAACTCCTTGTGTAGATGAGCTGGAAATATTCTCATAAGGGTTTTCTTCACTCCATTGGCCACCTCCCTTTCCTGATGTGGTGACTTCCTCTTCCCATTGTTTTGAGCAATGAGGTCTTCATTATAAAATCTTGAGTTTAGGGCATGTGCTAAAGTGTGCAATTGAGTGTTGCATTGGTTTCACCTCTCAATAATGATTTTCCTCACAAAATTAGCGAAATGAGCATCAACAAATAAAAAATGAGGAGACACATGTGAAATGATTTCCATAGTTTTCTCAACTATGGTATCCATGCCAGTGTAAACCTCTCCCAGGAAAGGTTTGTCCATGTCGGCACTTCGGAGTATCTGAAAAGAAAGTGTTGTGAACTTGAGCCAAAAATCTATCTTGCTTCACCAATCCTCATCAATACAAAATTTCCACACCATAGTTCCCCACTTTGAATGTGCTTGTCTTCACTCAGCCCAAAGTTGACTCACCACCATAGAAACTAATAGCTGCTTAGCCTCAACTGAGGATTGAACATGATGCAGTTTGAGGCATATCTTGTCTCAAAAACTTTCAAAAACTCCAATTTGGAGTAATCTCAAAATATTCCTTCACATTGGTGGTGTTTGGTGATGGATTTCATTATGTCCCTGTTACCCCCTCTCACCTAGGGGCAACTAGAGGAGGTCATGCCTCATGATCCACATTTACAGACATTGATCCCATACATGATGATCAACATTCTCCACAGACAACGACCCCTTAGATGCCTCCCCTCTCATCATAGCTTAGCACATTCACTTGATCTATAGGTTCATCCGATGATGGTGGTCCAACACACGAGGTACATTAGTCATTGTTTCATATAAAGTGTTATATTTAATGCATTATGCATTTGAGTAAGGATCATGGGTTGAAGTCAGATAATGGATCATGATGCTTGGAAGTTATGCTTGTTGCACAATCTATCATTTAGCTAGTTTTAAAAATAAATTCAAAGGCTAAAGGTAGTTTGTAATGGCCCCACTTTGGGACATCAGGGTATTACAAGATGTTATGATGACCAAGTTAGCCAGATGGAGATTATATCAAGTACAGGAGCTATTGAGGGATATTTTGGGGTTCGGCTTGCATCGTTTATCCTAGAGGAACCTCTCAGTATAATAGCTCACTGGAATTGGGAGGAACAACACTACAAGATAGGATGATGAGAAGTGACTTTCAGTGGCTAGGGAAGCCACAAGGAGAGATAAGGTGTTTTTAAGAGATAAAAAGGTTAATTAATTAATTAAACTGATTTAATTAATAATTAATAAAATGAAAGTCACTTTGGAGGGACAAGGTGAGAAGGAAGTATAAAGGAGAGGCAAGGGCCTCTATTCTCTCATTCATGTATGATTATCATTTTGATATCTGACTTCTAGCTAGAGATCCCATACCTTGGGGGTTTTGAGGGTTTTGACTTAACAAACCCTAGAGGACGATTCGGTGGTGAAAGATTCCACCTAGCTTGTCCCAAGCTTGGTTTTGGGGATGCAATACTCCCCCACACCATTCTAGTTCAGATCTACTCAGTGCAGGAGGGTTCTACACCAGCCATAGGCACAATAAGAGAGGGAGGGTGCACCATTGGGGGTTTCCAGCAAGGGGGGCGCACCATCCATTGAGGAAGTTCGTTGCAGGTCATTGGCAGGGCTCCTGGAGATTCTAGCACTTGGATTTTCATTGCAGGGTCTTGGACATCAGATCTAGTCCATTCAGGAGGAGTTTTATGTGCCATTTGATTTATTAGATGCATGGGACGAATTGGAGGAGAGGAGCAAACTTCAGAAAGTGGTTTCAGTCATTTGCTAGCCCAGATCTTCACTATTTCGCTTGGGACTTCACCAGTGAGTTAACCAGGCCCCGATCTGTCATTCTAGTGGTTTGGTGGAACATTTGGAGGCATCCAGGAGGGAGGCCGAATTATCTAGGGTTTCAGGCATCTAGGGGGGCGCACCATTCCTTGGAGGGAAGTTAGATCTATGGGTTTGAGAGGGATTTTGAGGATTTGAGCACTTGGGTTGTTCTTGCATTTCCTGATCTACTGTTTGGCATATTCTTGCATTTCCTGATCTACTGTTTGGCATATTTACCGGAGGGTTTGGACATCTTTGGCAGCAAGGCCGAATTGTTGAGGCTATTCAGTGTTCCAACAGGGCGTGGCATCTTCCAGCTTGGGGGTTTGGCACTTCATACGATCCATATCTCATTCTTGTATTGGTCTTCATTGTTATTTAGCCTTTGGAGGCTTACATTGTCTTATCAGAGCATTTTGTAGCAACTCTTATTGTATTTATTGGATCCATTTGTTAATCATTCCAGATCTGCATCATTCTCGTATTTAGATCTGAGGTATTTTGGATTGTCTATCATATTGTTGATCTTGCATATGGTTGAGGTATGTTCCATTACTGTATCTTCTTTATTGCTGCAAACACACATTAAAGTCATCAGTATAACCCTAAGCGCAACCTAAGAAACAATAGTAAGCAAAGTGTTTAACGAAATGCCACAACCAGTAAAAGTTTAAAATTCATGCAAGACGTGATGTTCCTGGCATATTGGCTTGGGAACATTACATAGTTCTTTTTCTAAGGGTTTTAAAATCTAAATTTGGGCAAACTTATTGATATAGTTTTCACTGTTTTAGGACAGCAAACAATATCAGTAAGAAAAGGCTCTTCTTTCTTGTTTCATTAGGTTTCATTTGGCTAATTTAGTGTAGGTTAGTGTAGGTTTTACTTAGAAATTTTTGCATATTTTTTTTTTGTACATCATCTAACATACTTTGCAGGGTCCTCCAAAGCTCTTTTGGGCATCTTTTGCCCCAAATACCTTGCTGTTTTTTGCAGGTTTGTGGACAGTCAAGGGGAGATTGCCGAATTTGGGTGGATTTGGACTATCCGGGACCTTGGAAGCACCTATCCTCCTTCCTAAACATTCGTTAAACTTGTAAAACTTGTTGATCCCCCTTAATGAAGGATCACAAGTCTTCTTAAAAAAGATTGTAACCGAGATTAATAAAATCAGTGGGCTACACAGTGCCCAGTCTTCATCCCCCCTGGGGGATTGGTGTCTTGTGTGATTGTCTCAATTTTGCCATTTTGCTTATGCTTTCAATTTTCACTAAGTTAGTAAGATAAAGCCAGTAATAAAATCAATCACAACACTGCAAAATAGTAGTTTAGATTTCATTTCCATAGTTTATCTTTAGTTTAGATTTCAATTTGTAGATTAAATTTAAATTTCTAGATTAGTTTCAATTTTGCAATTTACTTTCTGCATTTCAATTTGGAAATAAACCATCCCCTCAGCTCCCCTCAGTATGTTCCTGACCCCTCCTCTACGAGCTTCGGCATGATCTCTGGAGGTAAGTTCCACGCAAAATAGGGGCTGGTCAGTGCAAAGTAGTTTTAATTAGGTAAATTCAATATTGGTTATTGTTTAATTGGGATCCCGCATTGAGCAAAGTGTGAAGTCAAGGTGATACTCATTAATGAGATTATTCTCTCCTTGTTGGACCTCCGACATTGCTCATTGTTTGGGATTTTGTATTGAACTTGCGTGTGAAATTAGGGGGATACTTGTTGAGTTTTCAATGAGCTATGGCTCATGCATTTAATTCAATTTTCTGTTTAGCTTTTAAATTGAACCATAACCACTGCAACAAACCAAGATCACAAGAAGAATAACCATGCATAAGAACACAAGAGGTATCCTAGGAAACCCTTCTCAACAAGGGAAGACAACCCAACCAATCCTTCGCTATATTCTTCAAGAGAAAGGCCTCCCACACCATCGCCAAACTTAGCACACAAGAGGGTGCTGTGATTCTCACAATTTCAAACCACAACTTTTGAAATTATGAGATGACACAATGTTAAGTGTGTTTCCTCAATGGGGATTCACCTTTATTTATATAAGACTTGTCACATCAAATGATGTGTCTATTGCCACAATAGGGCCGACCTCAATAACTCAAAATATAATTAATAATTGCCATATTAATTATCTTTTATATTAATTATCTTTTACATTAATTATCTTTTACATTAAGGTGGGGCCGACCTGTACCCTTTACATTACAAATAGGGTTACAGGTAAGTCTGACTCTTGAACAATATAGCAAGGGATCTCATACACTCACTAGTGCTCAACCACTAGGGGCACATCCACAGGGATGTCCATATCTCTATCACACTGCGTCTCACAGGAGAACCACTCACTAGTGCTTGGCCACTGGGATCACGTTCACCTGTGCTCATCCACAGGCACGTCCAACTCAACAGATTTTCTTTCCCACTGCATTACACAGGAGAGTCATCTGGAGTTCATCATCTCAACTCTCTGCTCAGAGGAGGCTAATACATCATTTTCATCTCTATCTCATAATGATGCACCCAGCTCATGGGAATTCACACGTTCACCTTGTGCTCAGCCACAAGTATGTCTAACTTAGCAGATCTTCTTTCTCACTGCGTTACACATGAGAATCATCTGGAGTTCTTCTCAACTCTCTATAAGGAGGAGGCCATCACTACTTTCCAGTTCTGTCTCAGATAGGAACCACACACCCAACTCATGGGCTCTCGACTCAATCAGTCTGTGTCGTGGAGGATGTCTCACGCTGCTGTAATCATCAACACTCCCTCTCAGCTAGGGAGGAATTCTCCATCAGGTCAAGTCTCTCACGGAAGTACTCGAACTTTGTCTTGGCTGTAGTCATCAACACTCCCTCTCAACTAGAGAGGTATTCTTCACCAAGTCAGTTTCTCATGGAAGTACATGAACTTCGTATTGGCAAGCAGTTTGGTGAAGATATTTACAATCTGCTCATGTGTAGGAAGGTACTACACGTGTACTGCTTTCCTTTGCACCATGTCTTTGATATAATGATTTTTTATCTCAACATGTTTCGATCTATCATGAAACACTAGGTTCTCAAAGAGCTTTACACACAACTCTGGTTATCATCATAGAATCCATCTCATGATCAAGTAAATCTGTTAGAAGCTTGTGAAGCCACATTGCTTCGCACACTCAATGCTATATACTTTGCTTCTGTGGTACTCAAGGCCATAGAGCTTTGTTTTCTGCTGCACCAAGAAACCATGGCAAACTTCACGGTAAAACAACAACCAGATGTGCTCTTCCGGTCCACTGTACTCTCTGCTCAATCTGTATCGACATATCCCTGCAAACTCAAGTTCACATTGGAGGCATATCTCAGGCCATATCCAACTGTGCCTCGTATATATCCCAACACATACTTTACTACTTGTTATCGCTCAGTTTGTAGTTTAGGTAAAATGGCTAAAGGATAAGGGTCAAACTGGCGAAACAGGAACCTTCCCCACCCAATGTCACCACAATGGGGAGGTTCTTTCTATTTAGGGAGGTTAGCCCAGGGGAGACGTCCCCGACAACCTGGGGTTTTGAAGAGGCTGAGATATAAGGTCAGAGTTAAAGTTTCCCCTTCACAGGTTACCACCAAAATCAGAAGGTCCGGCCAATCAGCCAATAATGAAGTATAGTCCCAAATGAGAACACCTGCCCGTAACAAAGCAACAATAGAAAAATATATATGCAGGCTATATACAAAGGGTTAGCACTTCATATGACCATTTGATATAATTTAAGCAATGTAAAGTAATAGATATCGATGAAATCAACGTTTTGTCAATTATCTATGGAAAGAGCATTAATTCATCAATAACTATCAAGATGACAAAGCCAACAATGTATTCAATCAACACTTCAATCAATAACTGCTTTAGATCATCACTCAATTGCTTGTAAAAGTCAAAAGCTTGCTGCGTAAAAAATAACCAACTATGATGTCAGCCTTAGTTAGGGTTAGGGTTAGTTAGTTAGGGTTTCAAGATTTAGAGTTTAAAGAGTTGTTTTGAACACTAGGACTTCAACGTTGGAGATCAAATCAGTGCCTTAGGGTAAATGGAGTCAAAGATAAGGGCATAAGGTCTCGGAAGGATGATAACTCAGAGACTAGAAGGTAGGGTTCTATGGTGCTGCAAAGGCAGGGCCCTAGAATCGAAACCCTAGGGGAAAGAGGCTCACTCCAATGTTGCTTAAGCAAGGCCTCGTGCTCTTTCCTCCTTCTCTAAATTGACTTGGCAAAATGGCTAGCTTAAAGCATTAATCTAAGGGAGAAAGTGTTGAAATGACAAGGCTTTCAAACCCTAGAAGGTGAAACCCTAGGTGTAGGCAATCTAGGCCTAGGACGTCTCCTCTTTTCAACTTATAGACTTCAACGCTAGCTCAGAAGAAAGAAGACAAGTGTAGCAACGGCTAGGCTCTATCTC
>ML783078.1:821068-848903 GCA_009831015.1 Picea engelmannii | reverse complement strand
GTTTTGCTGTAGGTTGTATCCCTTCATTTGCTGGATAATAATAAAGGAAGGACCTGGCAATTTCTCTGGTAGACGTAGCCCACACTGGGTGAACCACGTAAATCTGTGTCTCTCTTGTATTGTGTGTCTTCTGTGTTTTGTTTTTGCATTTGTTTTATTTTATTGCTCCGCGGTCCTGTTTTTCTAACACTAAGTTTGAGGCACATTGCCTAGGTTCACAGTCTACACTGTCACCTTGACTGGAACCTCTTCCTTCTAGGTTTACTCCTAGGGAAGCCAAGGGGGTTAGACCTTGGTTACTAGATTTGATTTAACTTTAGAGTTCTAGGAGTTGGTTTTAATTTGTTAAAGGGCTTAGGGGAATACTAGCCTAAGATGCTAAGGCAACAAATGCAAAGTGCAAGATTAAATGACAAGGAACCCTTTCCCTAAGTCAACTATGACTAGTGCCTAAGGTTGGGCAAGGGGTCAACTAAGTTTGAGGGTGGTTCAATTACAAAAATATTACAAGTAAAATAATTTGAAACTATCCCACAAACAAGAAGACAATTACTTACACAATGAAATATAAATGTTACGAAGATACAAAATGATACACAAGATACAAATTAACAAGATGTACAATGATGCCAAAGAGTGAGAGTTTAGGAAATATTCAAATTGAGATCAATCACATAAGCCAAGCATGCTCCAATAACACTTACTCTATTGGACTGCTTTTCAATGGCAACCACTAAAGCACTCAAGATTCAAGAAGATGATGCCTCCCCAAGTGGGATACTCAACTTCTTCTTGAATCACACCATAAAAGCATAAACAAAAGATATGAATAAATTTGGAAACTTCAAATGCTCATGAAAATTTAAAACATTTAGAAAGACAAACCATAAGATTGCATTAAAGATTTGTAGACATGAAAGTACTTGCAATGTGTGTTCCTAAACATTCATCTAAGATCCCCCAAAACACATGGATTGTCTATGCAACTAAGTGGTTAGGAGTTTCTTAAAAATTAAGTAAATTTTATTATTCCCTCCCCCTAACTATGTTTGGAGCCTTAAACCTCCTCCTCCTATAGCCAAATAGCTGTCGAGTGCTCAAGATAGTAAGGCAACGAAGCCCACCCTAGCTTCCACGGTCAGCCTTGACAGTAAGAGTACTTCTCGGAGAGGACACCCACCTGGAGCGCCACAGGATGGTCCCCTGCCACTACCCTTCGTTGTTTTTCTCAAACCCGTTTTAGATGGTGGAGATGGTGGAATTACGCTATCCTAAGTTGTCTAAAAGGTTATTATGACTCGCGGGTGAGTCTTTAGGTGTGTTTGGAGTGTTTTAGAAGAGTTTTAAGTGTCCGAAAAGTGTGATTTAAGCCCAAAACCGAAACTGCAAAGTGCTTGAAAAGATGTGTTATACAAGTAAATATTTAAACCATAAACATATGATAACATGAATGTAAAAACTCATAAGATAAACATTATTAACATCGCATCCCATTCATCATCATGACATATAACGTTGCAAAAAGGAAAGGCAAAAACAACTTGCCAAATGATAACAAGAATTGATCTTAAGACTTAATCACTCATCCACATGTATGCTAGCTCATTGAAAAAGATGTGCTTGAAAAATAAATACTTGGCAAGAATTAAAAGAACTAGATCCTAAACCATCTAATGATTCACATATGCTTGAAAAAGATAAATGGCATAATGCCTTAAGAGTATATGAATTGCACCACTTAAGATAGATTTCAAAGCATTAAACCATAAGACATGATAAGCATATGTAAAAGGAATAATATGAAAGAAATTAAGAGATAGATGTGTGATGACTACTCTAGATAATTTTAAACCATGATAAAATATAGACCACCAAACACTACTATCATCTAGCCTCACGATTTTGGAGATTACTCTCCCAAGGTGTAGGCAATATTGGTTAAGTAACGGAAATGAAATCAAAGTATTGCAGCAAACCACTTACAATGGCCAAGGTGGAGGCAAGCCTACCATATTTGGCCAAAGAGGGTTGGAAAACAATTAAGCAATAATAGAAAATGGAAAATGATGTTGCAAACCACTCACAATGGCCAAGGTGGAGGCAAGCCTACCATATTTGGTCAAAGAGGGTTGAAAGATAAAAGAATGAGATTATTATTGTTATATGGCCACACTACCTTGCCTTGTGGACAAGTGGGGAAAAACAAAGAAATTAACTTGAAAGGCAAAACTAGGCTAGCCCAACGATATTGGGGGGTTGGCTTGGCCTCCCACACACCTAAGGTATAGGTAATGTAAAATTAGTATTGAATGATACAAAACTGTTGAAATGGAAGAAAAAAAAATGAAATTTACAAAGAGAGAAGGTGAGGGATTTGTTACCCAACCAATGGAGACCTCTGGGGATGTTTTGAGAATGAATTTTGGCAGCGTTTCCCCTTGTCCCTGGTAAGAATCTGCAAAAACCAGCAAGCAAAAACTTGCTGGAAATGCTGCAAAACACAAAAATGTTAAGAAAATTTTCTGTGTAAAACACAGAAATTTTTCATATGAAATCTCCAAGTGAAATATGTGAATTTTTGACCTATCTAAGATATGTTAGCTACAACGATATGATGTAAATGGACAGAAATAAATTAGATCCAAACTAAAAGCAAGGAGTGTATGAAGACTTTGATTGGAAACCCCTCTAAAGTCTCTTCCAACCAACGCCCTTGAAGAAAATTTGCACACTCAAGCAAGACGTGAGGCAAAGAGTAGCATAATATGATAAGATAGACTAGTAAAATGAAGTACTTCACAATGCTAACTACCCTACATATATAGATCAACAACACTAATGTCAAATGATCTACCTAAACAAACTAATTTGTTCAAGAAACTAGTCAAAAACTCACAAAATGCAAGGGAACAAGATCACCTCATGTGCAAAAGACAAATCTGATTACTCTAGATTGATCCAAAGTCCTCCAAAGCTTTTTATTGAATCCAAAAGGGAGAGCCTTGCAGCAACTAATTGCTCCAATGCTCTCAAGAGACAATGAGTTAATATGAGATGGCAAGAGCAAGATGGATGGGGCGAATTTTCTGTAGCATAACGTTAGCTCAAAGAATGGTGAGTGAATGAGTGAGGAGAGGTTTCTTTTATAGCTTAAGAGGCAAGGTGAAGGCACTTGGATGAACTCCATGTGTCAAAACCCAAGCAAAAATGTGAATCTCAAAAAGGGGGGCGTAACTCCTCTTGGAGGGGGCAAAAAAAGAGTGAAATTGAAGAAATAGAGGGGGATTAATGAGAAAAAAGGAGTGGGATCATCCTAGGAGGTGATGTGGGGGTTAAAGGGAGTCATAACTTATGAGAGGGGGCTCCAAATAAGTCACAACAACCTCCACCAAGGAAAAACGTCAATCCCCTTAGGGGGGCATGATTTTTGAGTGTAGAAGGTGGGTAAGGGGTTATAATAGGTTGGAAAAAGTTGGGAGAGTTAGGTTATGCTTAGGGGGTCTCTCTCTAACCATCATTTCAACATTTCACATCATCTAACTCATTATTACAAAAATTGACATTTCGGCAATGTCATACTTAGCAATTAAAATTGCTGTTTTAACTGACTGACACTTCGGGTGGACAAATGCATAGCAAAACTTGTCCGACTGAGCTGAAACTTGGTCCATGGGTGTAGGGGGTGCCTTTCCATTTCTTTTGAGCACAAATACCCCTATCAAAAAACCAAGGACCTAGTTTTTACAATAATTGCTCAAAAACATTTAATTAATTAAATAATTAAAATCCCAACCTTAGGAAAATTAATTATATTTAATTAATTAAAAAAAACCTATCTGGACTCGACGAAATTCTGTGAAACTTTCCACAATGTCTAACATGGTCATTTACATAATTCCTAAACAATAGCTACCAGAGGATGAGACCATTAGAACACTGTTCACCACTTTGGAGGAATTATTGCAAGTGTGAGGGAAAAACTCATGGGAAATCAACCAGGCTGAAAAGCCTAATTGACAACCTGAGGATAAAAAACCCTTGGTGAAAAGAACTCTCCCAGTGAAAACATCCCAAGGTACCTGACCTAACTATGATCCATGCAGACCTATTACATTATTAACCCACGCAGGGGTGCGGAAATTCTGTTTACAAAATTTTGTGCTGGAGCCTAGAGGCATAAGATGCCCAGTAGAGCCAAACTGTCTTCAACATACTTGCATTTGATGATGCATATCTTCATGGCACATGGAGTTGACCCCCTAGTTGAATAGGCGGTCAACACCCCTCTTGATGTCTGTGATGTTGTTTTTGGCCAACCATATATGTGGAAACGTCACGTTGTCTATGAGTCTAGACCCCGAAGTGTCATTATTACTCTGGGAGGTCAGCTCTATAGGATACCAGAGGTAGTTCTAACTACTGTTGCACCAAAAGAACATCGCAAGGTAATCTCTCATACTGCAAAATTCATCCTCTTCACAGTTTGTTCAAAGGATGCACAAAAGACCACTACAACCATTGCAGCCTCAACACCTTCTATCCAACAAAAACATATTGTCGAAGAGGAAGAAGATATTGTTTCTTCACCTACAATGGTGCCTACACAATGCCCCATCAAACCCAGAGACAACAGGTTGGTGGAATAGATCGAACCCCTCCAGCAACAGGTTTGTGACAGTCTGCCACAAGTCAAGAAGCACAACTTCTCCAACAAGGCACGCAGCTCACCAAGCTTCAGATTCAGAAAATGCTTTCTCCTCTTCCCTGGGCACTCAACGCAATGGAGACCATTGCTTCCTAAGGGGGGAGGATTGATCCGGGTGGATATTGGTGACCACCCACATGTTCCAACTGGCTCCTCTTGTCAATTTTTAGTTCAGCACGTTCTTTTGTACTTCTTTGTAATTGTGGGTTCTACACTTCCGAGGTTGTCTGACGCCCTACACATCTTCCAGGTGGATACTGGTGTTAAGGTTTAAGCTATTATTGAGTTTCATTTCTTTTCATTAGATACCAATAACATAGATAGGATCACTGAGAAATACACAATCACAAGAGACACATCATTTATCCTGGGAAACTCTCATGGGAAAGAAAACTCAGCAAAAACTTCCTTAATATAGATAGCCAATACAATGCCAAGAGATAATTCAAACAAATACAAAAATTCCTCTCCCAAGAATGCACCTCTCTCTCTCTTCTTTCTTCTCCAACCGCGGCTCCGAACTTGTGCTCTGATGAACAAGTGAGTGTGTCCAAATGAGGCACTAGCCTCTTTATTTATACAATCTGGCAGGTGACTTTTCACTGGCAGGGTCGACTTCTCAATTCGGGTGGTTATAACCACCTTTAATTAGTCTGGGGGCCGACTTCTCATTCTGCCTATTACAATTAGGGTTTTACCAATCCACAAAAGGGGATTTGGTTATTTACAGTACCCGACATGATCAATCCGCAAAAGGGAATTGATCTAATGAATAATATATCAATAATAAATAGAATACTCTTTGCAGCTACATTATTTCAACACTCCCCCTTAACAAGAAGGGTATTCTATAACAACATCAGGTGAGAGAGAGGACAACATCATCACCGACATCAGGTGAGTGAGAGAACAACATCATCAACAACATATTGGAACACTGACTGGCGTATCTATAAATCATCGGAAGTTTTTCTCATCAGCAACATCGTCATTCACAGTGGAATGAAATCATCATCTGCATCAATATGGATTAGTATAAAACTAATACATCATCATCACAACACGAGGTTTGTCACATCATCACAGCACGAGGCTGGCACATCATCATAGCACGAGGATGGCACACTACACAACAATTAAGCTGGGATCACAACACAACAGTTAAGCTGGAATCACAACACAACAATTAAGCTGGAATTACAACACAACAATTAAGCTGGAATCTCAACACAACAATTAAGCTGGCATCAACAATTAAGCTGGAATCTCAACACAACAATTAAGTTGGAAGCACAACACTCTGTTGACATCTCAACACAACAATTAAGCTGGAAGCACAACACTCGGCTGGCATCTCAACACAACAATTAAGCTGGATGTAATGATCTCAAGCCAAATTTTTTGCTTGGAATCACTAACTACTACTGACTTGTTGATGTGCAAGTGTTATTGAGTTATCAAATGCAATTATAACAGATTCATCCAACACATGAAGATCATAACACATACAAGATATAAAGCACAAACATAAATCTGACCTTTATTATAGAATCATGAATCAGATACAATAGAACGAGCAGATCTGGAATAATCTTCAGATGGCTCCAATGCAAGACAAGTATGAGCTACTACAAAATGCTCCCGCTGATACAACAAGCCTCCCAAAGGCTGAATAAGATATGAAGACCAATACATGTAGAAATGAATGCCAATGTCCCTCAGCTGGAAAGGGCCACGCTCCACTAGAAGGTTGAAACCCTCAACAAATCGGCCCAACTGAAGGAGGGCTCCAAACGAGTCCAAACTCGGTCAGATGATAGATCGGAATGATAGGATCACCCTCCTGAAGTCTCAAGCTCAACGTCCAAGGAAAACCCTTCCAAACTCTGAATCTTTTGCTGAAGCTGCGCCCTCCTGGATGGCTGAAACCCTTGGTGATTTGGCCCTGATGAGAAAAGCCTCCAAATGCCTTGAAACTCTCCCAGAATGTAGATCGGTCTAAGAGAACCCTGTGGGTGAAGTTTCAGATCTAGATCTCAAGCGAATCTCTCCAGATCTGAGAAATACAAAATGGTGGGACGTCCTCCTTTCCTCCAAATCGTCCCAGTCTGAATCTAAATGTCTAATGGTGATAACTCTCCGAAAAAGCACTCAAAATGATGGTGGAGCACCTGCAAGTAAAACCCAACTGATGAAATGCCCAATGCTCCTCCTGATTGGCTAGATCGAACCCTTCTCTTCAAAATGGTGCGCCCTTGCTGAAACTCCTCAAACAGTACGGCCCTGATATCTTCAGAAGCACTAGGAAGAGATATGCTGAGAATAGAATGGTGTGGAGGAATCTTTCATCCCCAAGACCAAGCTGTGGAACAAGGTGAGTGGATATTTCACCATTGAGTTGCTCACAAGGGTTTGTACAGCAAAACCCCCAAACTGAATGCTCAAGAAGAATAACAAGCAATATGCCAAATCCAGAATGCCTAATAGGTGCGCCTTAGTCTCTTACTTATACTTTTCCTTCTAATCCTCTGTTGAGTTAAGTTAACTCTCAGGGTTAACTTCTATTCTTCTGTTGAGTTATCTTTTCCTCCTTTTATCCTTTCCCTTTCTCAAGTCAACTTAAAAATATAACTTTAATCTAGTTGACCTCCCCCTTCAGTGTGAGACTATGGCCTAGTGGGGGTGCCCAGGCCACTGAGTCTCCTCATCACCTCCCTAAGAGGTGGGGGACATTACACTAGAAGCATAACACTAGGATGGCATCTCAACACAACAATTAAGCTGGAAGCACAACACTAGGCTGGCATCTCGACACAACAATTAAGCTGGAAGCACAACACTAGGCTGGCATATCAACACAACACTACTCCCCCTATCGAGGGAGGTCCTTTCGGACTATACCGAGCTTATCTCGAAAGTGCTCAAACTTTACACGAGATAGAGGCTTGGTCAACACATCGGCAACCTGTTCATCCGTGCTAACATATTGGAGCTTTATGGCTCCTCTCTACACCATGTCACGGATGTAATGGTATTGGATCTCTATGTGTTTCGACTTGTCGTGAAATATAGGATTCTCTGTCATCTTTATGCAGCTCTGGTTATCACATAGGATTGTGGTTGCTTTCATCTCTAGGTTGAATAGACCAGTCAACAGCTTACGAAGCCATATGGCTTCACAACTGGCAAAACACGCAACAATGTATTCTGCTTCCGCTATACTGCGAGCAATGCTTGATTGCTTCCTACTCTGCCATGAGATCATGGCTGATCCCAAACTGAAATAACATCCTGAAGTTCTCTTCCTGTCAGAGACACTTCCAGCCCAATCTGAATCAATGTACCCACTTAGTGTCAAATTATGATCTCCATCATAACTGAGACCATAATCTAATGTACCCTTAAGGTACCTCATAACATGTTTTGCAACAACTAGGTGAACATGTCTGGGTTCTACCAGAAATTGACTCAAGGTGTTCACGGCAAAACAAATATCTGGTCTAGTGTTCGTCAGATATATCAACGATCCAATGATTTGTCTATACAACGTGGCATCAATCAATTCTGACGAAGTGTCGATCAAAAGCTTCAGCTTCGTTTCCATGGGTGTATTCATGGACTTGCACTCCAACATATCAAATCTCTTCAGGATTTCAACTGCATACTTCCCATGGTTAAGGAAGATTCTCTCTGGGCTCTGCCATACCTCAAGACCTAAGAAATAATGCATAAGGCCAAGGTCTTTCATATCAAATTCTGAAGCGAGCTTCTTCTTACATTCAATGATGAGCTTTTCTTCTCCAGTTAAGAATTAGTCATCCACATACAATAGCAATATCACCGGCTCATCATTCATAACCTTGAAGTAGAGGTTAGAATCAGCTTTACTCTTGGTAAAGCCCAAGCTCGTCAAAAAACTGTCTATCCTTCCATACCAAGCTCTAGGAGCTTCCTTCAACTCGTACAGAGCCTTCTTCAACTTGCAGACATGAGTCTTCCTATCTTCAACTTCAAATCCTTGAGGTTGTTTTATATACACTTCTTCTTCGATGGCACCATTTAGGAAAGTTGTCTTTACGTCCATCTGGTGTAACTTCCACTTCATCTTAGCTGCAAGGGCTATGATGGTTTTGATCGAAGTGTATCTGGCTACAGGAGCGAATGTCTCTTCATAGTCAATGCCTTCCTTTTGAGAAAATCCACGAGCGACAAACCTTGCTTTATACTTCTCAATACTTCCATCAACAACATGTTTTATTTTGAAAAGCCATTTGGAAGATACCACATCCTTGCTCTTCGGTCTGGGAACTAATTCCCATACATCATTCTTTATTATGGATTGGTATTCTTCTGTCATGGCATCTGCCCATTCTTTCTTCTGAATGGCTTCTTCAAAGCAGGTAGGCTCCTTCTCTAGGAGATCACACATCAAATCCATATAACTGGAAAATGGCTTAGGTCTCTTCACCTGTCTCGTGGTTCCTTCGGGAATACCATACTTCTCTCCATCTTGAATAAGCTCCCTAGCCCAATCAGGCTTTCTCTTATGAGAGATCGTCATCTGAGGAGGTTCTTGAAATTCTACTATGTCATGATCTTCTAGAATTTCCTCATCAGGGGAAGCTATGACTTCCCTTACTAGTTCTGCAACTCTGGGAACCTTTCTCACTGATTCTGCAGCTCTGGGAGCTACGGGTTCTTCTTCATATACTTCTTCAAGCTGGCATCTTCTGGATTTCTTGAGTGCTGCGTCTTCATCAAAGGTCACATCCCTGCTGATCTCAATATGATGCTGACTTGGTATATAAACCCTGAAGGCCTTCGAGACCTCACATTATCCAACAAATATTCCCTTCTTTCCTGAAGGGTCCAGCTTGTTTCTCTTCTCTTTCGAAATATGTACAAATACTGGGCAGCCAAATATTTTGAGATGGCTTACTTCTGGCTTCTTTTCGGAGAACATCTCTTCAGGGGTTTTGAACCCAAGTGCACTATGGGACAATCGGTTTTGTACATATACTGCTGTTTTTGCTGCTTCTGCCCATAAGCACATTGGAAGATCTTGATCATGGATCATGGTCTTCACTACTTCCATTATCATTCTGTTTTTTCTTTCTGCCACACTGTTTTGTTGAGGATTGTAAGGAGTGGCGAGCTCCCTCTTAATCCTGACATCTTTGCAATAGTTTACAAACTCTTTTGAGGTGTATTCTCCTCCATTATCTGACCTGAGTATCTTGATCTTTCTTTCAGAAAGATTCTCTATCAAGGCTTTGAATTCCTTGAATTTACTGAACACTTCATCTTTTGATTTAAACAAGTAAACCCAGGTTTTACAAGAATAATCATCAATAAAAGATACATAGTATACATACCCACTAATGGAGGATGATGGCATTGGGTCACGCACATCTGAGTGTGAATGAGTTCCAATACTCCTTCTGCTTTGCTGTCTCTCTTTGGAAAGGGGTTCTTGATGTTCTTCCCTTGTGCACATCCATCGCACACACCTTCATGGTCAACCTTGAGTTCTGGTAGACCTGTGACTGCCTTGTATATGTACGGTAATGCCTTGTAGTTGATGTGTGCTAATCTTCTATTTCAAAGTTCACATGGATTCTCAATGGCATGGGTCATGGCTGCTTCTGAGTGACCCTTTAGTTTATACAAGCCATCTTCTTCTTTTCCAATGACGATTGTTTCTTTCATGGTTTCTCCTTTAGCCCACATAAGAACTTCTCCATCTATAAAGGCAATTATGAAGCCTTTCTTTTCTAGAGCTGATATGGAGAGTAAATTCTTTGTCAAACCTGGTACATAGAGTACGTCCTTCATCTTCATTGAGTTCCCTGAATTAAGCTTGTAGTTTGAATCTCCCACTCCCTTGATGGGGTATTGATAATCATCTCCAAGTGTAACTTTATGAGAAAACTTCTTTTATGAAAGGCAAGAGAGAACATCTCTTTTACCTATCATTTGCTTGGAAGCACCACTATCAATGAGCCAAGTGTCCTCTCCAGGTGTCACCTATCATGAGAGGGTCGAGATTAAGACATAGTCTTTAATTTGTTCTCTTAACATCTTTGCGGGTGGCTCTTCATCTTCGACTGCATGGGCATGATGTCTCTTATTTTTCCTCTTGTATTCTTCTCGTCTAGCTGGACAATGTCTCGCAATATGTCCCATCTTGTCACAATGGTAGCATTGGACAGATGCGTAATATCTTTCCTTTCTTTGTCCTTTCTTTTGGAATCTCTTTGGTTGAGATTCTTTATGACTGAATTTGTTTTGGGGGTTAGAATCTTTATGAGTTTCTTTCTGGAAGTAAGATTTCTTTCTTCCTCCTTTAGTGTGAGTAGCTAGGGCTTGATCTTCGTCTCTTGAAAGTAAAGCTTCTTGGTTGGCCACTCTTGATTCTTCTTGAATGCATTCTTCCCACATACTGTGAAATAGTAGTTTCTCCTTTCTTGCACAAATGGTTTGGATGAATGCATCCCAAGGTCTTGAGAGACCATTAAGGGCCATCATTATAAGTTCGTCTTCGTCTATAGCATCTCCGATCACTTCTAGCTGTTCTTTGAATTGAGATATTTTGGAGAAATATTCTTGGATTGATTCTCTTCTCTTCATCCTTGTATTCTTGAGCTGAGTTCTTAGATTCATCTTCCGGTTTATGTTCTTTCCTTCATATAGTCTGGTTAGGGCATCAAACATTTCTTTCATAGTCTTCTTTGATGACACTTAAGGAATTAAGTGATCTTTGATCGAATCCGTAGTGATTCTTTTGGCCCTAATTATGTCCTTGTGGTGTTTTGTTTTATTTGCAGCATCAGCGGGTTCTGGAACTTCTTCTTTGACGAATCTTGCTAGGTCATTCTCTTCAAGAATGAGACGAATCCTATACTTCCAGGCACGAAAATTTTCCACACCTTCCAGCTTGCAGACATCTTTTACCTGGGGCTAGGAAAATGACCAAAAATGAAAATGCTCAAAATTAAATCCTGAACTTACTAGGAGGTGCGCTTGGTTGACGCGAGTAGCTTGGTGTGGTTAGATTTCAGAAAATCCAACTTTTACCCCTCCAAACTTGATCTGCGGATTTCTGGACTGGTGCTTCTGGTTTTTTGGTACTTCTGGTACTTTGGTACTTTTGGTACTCTGGTACTTCTGGTACTTTGTGAAAACTAGGGTTTCACTTTCCGGGAGTTCTAGCCACTAAAAATTTGCGCTGAGGATGCCAAAGTGATCCTTGATGAAGGGCACACTTTTCTAGATGGTTTTGGGCCTGAAATACTTCTCCAACAAAAAGCCCTAATTTGCATGTACGACAACAATGACGTTTTTCACTTTCTCTTGTGAAAGATGCTCTCTTCATCTTAGCTCTGATACCATGTTAAGGTTTAAGCTATTATTGAGTTTCATTTCTTTTCACTAGAT
Organism: Picea engelmannii; assembly: GCA_009831015.1. Lineage (NCBI taxonomy): Eukaryota > Viridiplantae > Streptophyta > Pinopsida > Pinales > Pinaceae > Picea > Picea engelmannii. Next base: position 836,761 of record ML783078.1, on the reverse strand, counting down.
ACCAATAACATAGATAGGATCACTAAGAAACACACAATCATAAGAGACACATCATTTATCTTGGGAAACCCTCATGGGGGAGAAAACCCAGCAAAAACTTCCTTAATATTGATAGCCAATACAATGCCAAGAGATAACTCAAACAAATACAGAAAGTCCTCTCCCAAGAATGCACCTCTCTCTCTCTTCTTTCTTCTCCAACTGCGGCTTCGAACTTGTGCTTTGATGAACAAGTGAGTGTGTCCAAATGAGGCGCTAGCCTCTTTATTTATATAATCTGGTAGGTGACTTTTCACTGGCAGGGCCGACTTCTCAATCTGGGTGGTTATAACCACCTTTAATTAATCTGGGGGCCGACTTCTCATTCTGCCTATTACAATTAGGGTTTTACCAATCCGCAAAAGGGGATTTGGTTATTTACAATACCATGCTTGATCAATCTGCAAAAGGGGATTGATCTATATTGAATAATATATCAATAATAAATAGAATACTCTTTGCAGTTACATTATTTCAACAACTGGTGGCCTCCCACCTAACCCAATTGGCTTATTTTGTATGTTTTCATGTCAACACATCTTGCTGTACTTCCAAGGCCATTTTGGGGCCCTAAACAGTGTTATTTTGGCGTGCCATAGTCAAACTGTAGACGGAGTCAGAGTTTGAAGGCATAATGTGTAGTTCTCTAAAAGACCTTTCAAACGGGCTATCACGCGCCTAAAACATAGATCGTATGCAAAAGTGTAACATGAAAACTCTTATTCACTGAGAAATGAATATTTCTGAGTATTAATATCTGATTGAATATGATAAGATGTCAATGATTACACTACCCTCGTGACAGTTTCTATATAGCATTCACTGGTCACGAGGTGAGGAGGTATGTGCCTCTTGATTTAATTAAATGATATTAATTATTAGTACAATTTTATATTTATTATTATTATTTTTATGTTTGTAACATTGCCACCCTCTTAAGATTTTGCTTTGTCCTCAAAGCAAGGGTAGCGATGGGTATTGTAGGAGGAATCGTTCAGACTCCCATGATGAGTCTTCTTCTGGAAGGTTTTTCCATATTATAAGATATTCCTTTATGGTTCTGGAACGTAACACCTTTTCCTTTGTGGCAAGAATACCTTCTGGTTCTAAAATAATTTTTCCTTCGTCATTGAATTCAGGGATTTCTGTTTGCACTGGTTGAGCTTGCCCAAGCATTTTTTTGAGACATGAAACGTGGAAGACATTGTGGATGCGACAATTGTTTGGTAACTCCAATCTATAAGCTACTTGGCTATTTTTTTTGTTAATTTGAAAGGGTCCATAGAATTTTGGGGCCAATTTGTTCTTCCCTTGTTGCTTAAGGGATAATTGTTTGTAGGGTTGAAATTGTACAAACACCCGATCGCCTTCTTCAAATTCTCTTTCTGACCTATGTTGGTCTGCTAGTTGTTTCATTCGATTACGAGCTATTGCTAGGTTCTCTTTTAATATTTGTATGATTTTTGTTCTTCCTCTAACTTATTTCTTACTGCTTGGACCTTAGTATTAATTAGTGCAAACTCTTTCCATTTAGGTGGTTCATAACCATATAAGGCTTGGAAGGGAGTCATTTTAGCAGAAGTGTGATATGTAGAGTTATACCACCATTCGGCTAAGTGTAACCATTGAGACCATTTATTTTGCTTATTTGTTACAAAGCATCGTAGGTACGTTTCTCAACATTTATTTACAATTTCTGCTTGTCCATCTATTTCTGGATGATAGGCGGAGCTCATATTAAGAGATATTCCTGTATTTTTGCAAAATTCTTTCCAAAAATTTCCTTAAAATTTTTCATCCCTATCGCTGACAATTACCTTCGGAAACCCATGGAACTTATAAATGTTTTTGCAAAAAACATCTGCAATTTGTTTTGTTGAGTCGATTTTTCTTACCGCCATGAAATGTGCATATTTGGTTAATCTGTCAACCACAACAAAATTTTTATCCTTCCCATCAGAGATGGGTAGCCCTTCAACGAAATCCATTGAGATCTCTTCCCATTTTTGTTCAGGAATATGTAGGGGATGAAGTAGTCTTGAGTCATAACATTTTCATTTTTATTCCTTTGACAAATTTCACATTCGACAACAAATCTTTGAATATCCTTTTCATTCCTTTCCAATAGAAGGATTGTCGTGCATTATAGTAGGTTTTGAAAAAACCCACATGTCCTGATGCTGGGGAGCTGGGTGACTCCCTTAAGACTTTCATTTTAAATTTTGAGGATGGAATTAGGTAGATTCTGTTCTTGTACCATAAAATGTCATTTTTCTATTCAAATTTGGGGTTTTGGTCTAAATTGTTGATTATGGAATTAGATTCAGGATCTTTGGCATACTCAACTCGAATCTCATCCAACCAATCTAGAATGACTACTGTTGTTGCATATGCGTTTACTTCCTCATCTTTTCGTGATAGTGCATCAACAACTATGTTTTCTTTCCCTTTTTTGTGTATTATTTCCATATCAAATGTGGAAAGTTTCTCCATCCACTTTTGTTGTTCTGTGGACAATGTTTTTTTGTCTTAGTAAGTATTGGAGACTATTGTGATCAATACGTATTGAAAATTTGCTTCCTAACGCCATTTAGCTAATGCATGCATAATAACTAATATTTCCTTATTATAGGTAGACTTTAACTCTTCCTTTTTGTTGAGCTTTCGACTTTCAAATTCTATTGGGTGGTCATCTTGCATTAATACTGCTCCTATTCAAATTCTTGATGCATCACATTCTACTACAAAGGGTTTCGCAAAATCTGGTGTTGCTAATACATGTGTAGATGACATAACCCTTTTTAATGTTTCAAAATATTCTTGTGCATTGTTATCCCATTTGAAGGAATTTTTCTTTAATAAGTTTGACAAGGGTGTTGTTAAATGAGTGTAGTTCTTGATAAATCTTCGATAATAACCTGTTAATCCAAGGAATCCCCTTACTTTTGATATGTTCTTTGGTTTGGGACATTATGTGATTGCCTTGATTTTTTCAAGGTCCACCTTGACTCCTTCTCGAGATATGACATGACCAAGGTATTCTACTTCTTCTTTACCAAAGGAACATTTTGATAGTTTTGCATAGAATTGATTTTCTCTAAGAGAGAAAGTACCTGTTCTAAATGCTTCATATGCTCCTTCCAAGTTTTACTGTAAATAAGAATATCATCAAAGAAGACCAATAGGAACTTCCTTAAGTAAGGGTGAAAAAGTTGATTCATAGTTGCTTGGAAGGTAACTGGTGCATTGGTTAGACCGAACGACATGACTTTAAACTCATAATGACCTTCGTGTGTTTGGAAAGCAGTTTTTTGTACATCTTCTGATCTTACTCGAATCTGGTAGTACCCTGATCTTAAATCCAATTTTGAGAAGTATTTAACTCCATGGAGTTCGTCTAGCAACTCATCTATGAAGGGTATAGGAGATTTGTTTTTTATAGTTATTTTATTTAACTCTCAATAGTCTATACATAGTCTGAAAGATCCATCTTTTTTTCGAACTAGTACTACTACTAGGGCTGCATATGGGCTCCTGCTTGTCGTAATAACCCCACATTTCAATAGGTCTTTAATTAGCCTTTCTATTTCCATCTTATGGTGGTGAGTATATCAATAAGGTCTAATATTAACTGGTGCCCAATGGAGATCTCCTCAACTCTCCCACAATCATTCATTTTATAAACCCTATTATCATTTAAGAGATCTAGCCTTTGGACGAAATTCCAAATCAATTCTTTCAGTGATTGATTTGAAAGAGAGAGCCCTCTCTGGGTTGGAAGGGCTAGCTTCCAGCCTCAAGTTGGTTTGTGGTTACCTTTGTGATTTGCCTCTATAGCCAAGGCAATTTATGGAGTGATAACAGGGGGAATCCTTTGGAGCTTGGGACCATGCGATATATACCTTAGAGGTTGGACACTTGACTTGAGGACACTTTGGTTGAGGAGCATACTTCGTGGAGATTGGTGAGGGACCAGACACACATGTTTAGGAGGTGCATTTGAGCTTAGTGATCACATTGGCACACATGAGAGTAGCATTGGGCACATGGGAGGACATGTGGCACATGATTTGAGGAGGGGCACCTTGCATGATGACACTTGGATAGCGGACCACTGTGGAAGAGGGATCATTGGACTAATAACTTGTTGGAGATCACACCATCTTGGAGGAGGGGTAATGATCCCAAGGAGGATGATGAAGCGTTACATAGTCATGTTGCATGAAGTAGACATAAGTTACGTAACCCCATCAACACCCAACTACCGAGTTATGACTTAATTAATGTTAAGTCATTATTACTCTACTTTCTTACATCATGACTTTATTTTAACATAACATGACTTTATAATATAAAGTACTACTAAAATTTTGTTAAGTTAGACTATAGCATATTATATTACCATTATAACATGTTTACAAATTACAACGGCCTTTGTGCTCCTTTGTACTGATACAGAGGTACTTAGCAGTCCCATTGACCTATTTGTGGTCATTTGTAGGACATTAATAAAATCATCTTATCTTATTTATATGATTCAGTCGTATTAGTATTCTATAAAGTCTGTTTCATTTGCCAAAACTACTCGTGTTTCTTGTTCCATTTTTGGCAACATTTTTTTATTGTGACTAGTTTTTTTGCGACTTTGACACAAAGAATGTTTAAAGGATAACTTGTATATTTTTTATTGGCTGGACTATCTGATTACTCTAGAAGCTGGTTGTTTTTTGCAGTGGCCATGTTTCTTGGGAACAAGTTTTACGGTATGCACGGCTGCGTAAGAGATATGTGTCACGTTATGTTTCTTGCTTACAAGCTGATCCTGAGAGGACAACAATTGATGATGATAAAGAGATTCAAGAAATTGATCGTGAGCTTGAAGCTGAAGTCATTTTGCAGTGGAGGTATTGCAAAACATTTCTGAGAATGTCTAAATATTGATTGGTTTCTTGTGTGGTTTCAAAATAATATTCCTATGATTGAGGTAAAGGGGACAGTACAAAGAAGAGCAAGACTGAAACTGAAACTTTAAAACTAGAGCACATTGTGTATTTGGAGAGTTGCTGCCAAATCTTTCATTTTATTATAAGGTGTAGTCTTTTCTATAGCCCATTCAAAATCTTATCAAGACACCCAACAGATTTAATTGTTTGCCTATATTGATTTGGTTTGTATGGTGTACCATTATTTGAGTGTCATTTCATATCAATTTTATAAGTGGGACCTTCTACAGACAAGAATGTGTGGCCTTTTAAACTTCAGCAGGACTGACAAATTAATTGGTTGCCTATATTGATTTGGTTTGTATGGTGTACCATTATTTGAGTGGCATTTCATATCAATTTTATAAGTGGGACCTTCTACAGACAAGAGTGTGTGACCTTTCAAACTTCAGCAGGACTGGCAAATAGTGCTTCAGCACAGTATACTTGAATGATGTTACTTTCTGCAATCCCTGCGGCATTTTTTTGTCTTCCGCTCTTAGAGTTTTTCAAATACATGAGCAGACTTTTATCTATAACTGGATTTTATACAAGTTGTCTTAAATATAACATTTGGAAAGTGGGACACTTTGTAATTCAATGCAAAGTCCATGTTTTCTTATTATGTTGTTTATTGGTCAAGTTTGCATAATGACACCCATCTGCACTGATGAGTACACATTTGCAAAGGGCCCTCTTACTCTTTTTTTGTTTTGGAAAAGTACTTCTTGTATTATAGATATATAAACAAAAGGATAAACAAAGGCGGAATAGTATATAGTATATACAACAGGAGATCATATTCTCTTCCTTGGTGCTATTAAAGAAGAATGAAATCTGAGTTAGGCAGGCACATCTAATTCTTTAGCATCTTTAATAAGAAGATAGCCTTTGGCCAACAATTGCATACATACTTCTTCCTGCCAAGTACAACAAAAAAGTAAAGTGAACTAATCTCATTAGCAAAGGCCAGTTTGCATCTTAGCATCCAGATTGTGAACAGTGGAGTAATTCTTAGTCAGTGCCAAATTTCTAAGGAGTAAGAACTAAGTATCTAGAGTCACCAAAAGGAGCAGCTCTCCAATGCACCTCCCTCTAAAGTATAGCTGAATGCTAATCCTGAATGGACTGTCAACAGTGTCTGGTGAGCTAGCAATGCCAAAATATGTGCTTCACTGTCTCTGGTTTGCTACACACTAAGCACAGTCCATCTGTGAGCGCACTTTTACCCAAGTGGGCCTTGGTTGGCAAGCCCTGGTAGATGACCAACCAAGCAAATCCCTGCAATTGGTAAGAGGGGCAAAGGGACCATACATTGCGTAACCTATGAATCCACCTGTCCTCTGGGTTGGAAGAACTCCAGCGAGCATTTTTGAGAATAAGGGCCAAGACGTGCCTCTGGTGTAACAAAGAGTGGAGTTTTCTGGAATCATACTGTTAGATCTTCTTACCAAACACCCACCCCCAATCTCTCCACAGAGGGTCTCGCATATCAATGTTCAATTTAAACAAGTCTGCAAACAGAATCGGCACAACAATGTCCTTGACAACAAGCTTATCAGAAGAAAGGAAAGCCTTTTGTTGTGCTAGCATTCTCCAGTCCTTCCAGGATCTGGCCTCAAAGTCCCAAAGGTCCCTCCAAGGGAAAGTACCCTTCCTACTCAATCTGTGTGCTTCGAACTGTGGAAACTCAGCTATGCACTGGTCCTGATGTTTCCAACTCCAGATCGAGTGCCAGGCCAAATCCCAACCAGACCTGCTACCTGAAAAATCCCACTTTCCTAGTTTGGCAACAAACTTCCAGGCCTCCCAAATACTTTCGCAGATGAATGACCCAGAAATTTGAAACAAACGAGGGGAAGGGACTGTTGAAAACGAATCTCAAACACTTAGCCAACATAAGATTTCAACTTCCTATAGTTATTCACCAATAAAGCAATGGAACCACATGCATTTACTGTAACTATGAGCAGAAATACAAGAGACTAAGCAATCTGAAAATAGAGCAGTGGAAATATAAATGAACAGCAGCACATTCACCACATTTGACACATTGAATTTCTGGGAAATGCCCCTGGAAAAACCCACAAGGGGAAAACCAGTCCAGGAGAGATTTTTCTTATTGAGCTTTTAGGAAAATTCTGAGTTTTACAGCAGCAACATTATCAGCATAAAATGTACAGCAATAACTAGTAAACAGAACCAACAGACCTCAAAATCTGTGCCAAAAACCCTAAAAAAATGCACCTGATTTCTGCATCGAAATCTGTGCCACTATTTTCTGTTGTACGGCCTTCTTCTGGCAGCAAATATGTCCTCGATTTCTGTGCTTAACAGCTGCAATTAGCTGTACAAATTTCCGTCTCCTAGCACCTTGGAAATCGTGCCTATCTTCAGCAGAAAGGCTGCCTCAATTTCAGTGAAAAACACTAGCTGTATGGCCCTTTTTTAATGCTGATATTTCTTGAGATGCGTGCCTCTTTCCCTCCTTGGGCTTCGTGCCTCTCCCTTTTGCTGCTACTCTTTCCTCTAGCTCGACTCTCTAGGAAATTGTGTATCTTCAACTTCCTCTCTCACTTTCGTTAAAAGGTATGCCCCATCTCTCCTCTAGTGTTCCTTTTATTACTCACTAATGAGTAACTCCTCTAACCCTTGGTCTTCCTTGAGTGACTCTTCACCTTCCCTTGAGATCAATGGTCACGACTTAATCATCCGTTGAGTTTACTTAAATCACTTAAGCGACCCACTTTTCATAAAGTCATTTTTACCCATTAAATATCTTAAGGCTCAACTTGACTTTATAAAGTCACTTTATGAAAACACTTCATAAAGTCACTAGAGAGAAATATGCTCGGTCACTTCTACATGGTGGGCGCCTCCAATGTAGAAGTACCTCCGAGCTACCAAAATATAACACTCCCGCTTAGTGAGGGAGGTACTTCTGGTAGCTTCACCAGAATTTGTATCTTATCTCATCATGTCCTCTGCTGCTGTAGCCGCTCCCATTACACTGAAGCCTGTACTCCCTCTAAATTCGAAGCATCTCCAGCTACCTTTGTTGATCTCTGATGTGAAGACCTATCCATCAAATGTTCTTTCTCTGAAGCCTCACTATTGTTTGACTCAGGCTCCAACCACCCACTGGATCCAAACTCCAGACTCCCTCTGGAACTCAGCTCCAAACTCCCTTTGAAGCCAACCTGAGGCTGCCTCTGCTCTCTCTCTTGTTTGACCTGCATGATTTCTAGATGGAAGTCCTTCTCCACCTATCTGAGACCTCCTTGAATCAAAGTCCTTCTTGATCCAAGCCTTGATCTTGCCATCTCACCAAAGATCCTAATATTGACATCTCACCAAAGATCCCTTGCTCTTGACATCTCACCAAGAGTCTCTCGATCTTGGCATCTCACCAAAGATCCTTGCCTTGGTCTCTCACCAAGTGACTTCCTCTTCCCTTCTTCTAGGCAAAACCCCTTTACACTCACAGCAAATCAAGTGCCAAATCTCTTGTCTGCTGAACCTCTCAGAGCTCCTGCTCTGATACTGTGTTGAAAACTGATCTCAAACACTTAGCCAACACAAGATTTCAGCTTCCTATTGTTATTCACCAATAAAGCAATGGAACCGCATGCATTTACTGTAACTATGAGCAGAAATACAAGAGACTAAGCAATCTGAAAATACAGCAGTGGAAATATAAATGAACAACATCACATTCACCACATTTGACACATTGAATTTCTGGGCAATGCCCTTGGAAAAACCCACAAGGGGAAAACCAGTCTAGGAGAGATTTTTCTTATTGAGCTCTTAGGAAAATTCTGAATTTTATAGCAGCAATAATATCAGCATAAAATGTACAGAAATAACTAGTAAACAAAACCAACAGACCTCCTTGAAATCTGTGCAAAAGACCCTAAGAAAAATGCACCTGATTTCTGCCTCGAAATCCATCCCACTATTTCTGTTGTACGGCCTTCTTCTGGCAGCAAATATGTCCTCCTTTTCTGTGCTTAACAGCTGCACTTAGCTGTACAAATTTCTGTCTCCTAGCGCCTTGGAAATCGTGCCTATCTTCAGTAGAAAGGCTGCCTCGTTTTCAGTGCAAAACACTAGCTGTACGGCCCTCTTTTAATGCTGATATTTCTTGGGATGCGTGCCTCTTTCCCTCCTTAGGATCTCCCCTCCTTGGGAATCATGCCTCTTCCTTTTGCTGCTACTCTTTCCTCTAGCTCATATCTTTAGGAAATTGTGTCTCTTCAATTTCCTCTCTCACTCTCCTCAAAAGGTGTGCCCCATCTCTCCTCTAGTGTTCCTTTTATTACTCATTAATGATTTACTCCTCTAACCCTTGGTCTCCCTTGAGTGACTCTTCACCTTCCCTTGAGATCAACAGTCACGACTTAATCATCTGTTGAGTTCACTTAAATCACTTAAGTGACCCACTTTTCATAATGTCACTTTTACCCATTAAATATTAAAAGACTTAACTTGACTTTATAAAATCACTTTATAAAGTCACTTTATGAAAACACTTTACTAGAGAGAAATATGCTCGGTCACTTCTACATGCTGGGCGCCTCCAATGTAGAAGTACCTCCGAGCTGCCAAAATCTAACAGGGATTATATCACATAACCCAAAAGTGCCACATACTTTAAGTACTTGTTGTGCTGAGTTAAACACGTGGTGCAAAAAAATCTTCCATGGAGAGGAGTCCTCAAGGCATCTAACCACCCACTTGACAGAAATAATGCTGCCTTGTGAGGAAACATCAATAAGGCCCAGCACCCCTCTTTGTTGGGCATAATATAGACAGCCCAGGCCACCAAAGGAAGACCTTTCTCTCCACCATATTCAGGCCACAAAAAGGACAAGATAATCTGTTCCAACCGTCTGAATTGAGTGTTGCTGGGGAGCCAACAGAAAACATGATAAATTTGAGAGGCTTATGAATTCTTGAGACTACAGTCAACTTGCCTGCCAAAGGAAGGTCTTTGAATTGTCAGAAATGAAGCTTAACTTGAAGGTTAACAAGAAGTATTATTATGGTTTGAGGTACTTATGATATGATATTTATCTTATCTTTTCAAGGTCATATTTCTAATTGTTGCTGGAAACATGTGCAGAATGCTGGCCCACAATTTCGTGAAACAGACTTCTGGGAATGATGTACTTCGTAAGAGAAAGCCAGCACAAAAAAGCTGGTCACTATTTGGCTGGTTAGTTTTTTGACTAAAAAATCTCATACTCTTTCACATGCCACTATTCTTTCTTGTTGGAAAGCTACCATAAGTACCTATGCTTCCACTTTCCTAACATTTCTTTCCAGGGGTGCACAATCTGGTAAGGGTAATCCTGAAAGTGAAGCCAAGAATCTAAGTGAAGAGGAGTGGAAACAAATCAATCAACTTATTGGTTACAAGGAGGATATGGAGAGTCCCTTCTTCCCAAGTCAGGGAAAACTAAATATGCTTCACACTCTTCTTGACGTGCATATGCGGCATAATGCTTCAAAGCTTACCATTGATGGACACGATATTACTGAACTGTCTTCTGAAGGGTTTCAGTGCTCTGTGAAACTGTATCCAGAAACAAAAATCTTTGATATAAAGCTGCAGTCATACCAGCTAAATGCCCCAGAGGGGCTTCTTCTGGAGGTTGTATTAAGTGTTAGCAAATTTGATTTGCAACTATATAGTATTTTGTATTGTTTTCTATGTTTATATGATTATATATTTCCCATGGAAACCATTTCTCTTGTTATGGAAATATCAACATCTATTGCTTTGTATGCAGAGTGCAACAGAAGATGAATCCCTGAAGGCAACATTTTCCTACATGCCTTTTGATAGGCAGGTTGACTGGAGTTTAATTGCCAAAGCTTCCCCTTGTTATATGACTGTATGTTATATCGACACTAAGCTTCTTACTGATTTTTAGCTTTTCGTGTTCTATGATTGATAACAAACTAGAGGTTAAATTTCATGATTGATGGTTTTTATGAGCACGCTTTCATGTGTATCAGTATTTGAAGGACACTGTTAACCAAATTACTAGCTTTTTTGAAAGTAGTAGTGCTGTCAGTCAAACTGTTGCGTTGGAGACTGCAGCTGCTGTACAGGTTGGCAGCATTTGATTTTACTACATATTCATGGATGACATAGTTCTAAATTTCAAACACCAGATATCTGTCACTGACTTTCAATATAACAGATGACCTTAAATCAATTCAGGCGCAGTGCTCAAGAACAGCTGAGCAAAGCATTAGAGGACCGCTCCAGGTGAGAGAGCTTATTCTTTGCTTATCTCAGACATTTCCTTTTCAGATTAATAAAACAAATCCGTTTGCTTCTAGAATTGGTTCAAAACAATAGTAAAGGAACAGGACAGAACACAGATATTACAATTACATGGAAAAGTCATAGGAAACAGTCATGCCAGACATCAGATCAAATATGTTCCTTCATTAAGATAAAAGTTGACTGCCTGATAGGGTACAGGTAATTGTTCTACAATGCTCAGCCCTCACCATCTATACTATTGCTTTTTAGACATTATTCCCAATAACTATGTGAAAATGGTGCCAAGACCAGAACCGGACCGAAACAGGCTCATATGCGAAAACGTGAACTGGACTGAAACTGGTAAAAAACTAGACATAAAAACCGGTTGACCAAAAAATACTTAAAATGTTCAAATTTTGATTAAAAGAATGTATTCATGTACATCCATGTGAATCCAAACCATAATCATCTGAGTTTTTGGTCTTTTTGGATGAAGGAAGTGCACCAATACAGAACCGGTCAATCTGGCCTGTTCTAAGTTCTAACTGGTTTTAACTTTATAGACCTTAGAATATTACAATATTTACAGTGATCCTTAACACTACTCTGACAAGATTTTTTCTAAAAGAAAGAGGTTTCTTTGGTCTCTACAATTTGAATCTTATCAAGTTCATCTATGTTCTTGTCAGTGGTTTTAACTGGTGAGATTGGATCAATAGAAATCCTAAATGCTGTTAATTCTTGTGTTTCAACTCACAATTTTTTTCTTAATAATAGGTTTTCATTAAACATGGACATTGCTGCTCCTAAGATCACAATACCCACTGAATTTTTTCCTGATGGTTCACGGGAGACCAAGCTTCTACTTGATTTGGGTTACTTCACACTAAACACAGAGGTGGTTTTTTTCAGGAGTTATGTTGTCTTCTTTATTTTCCTGTTTGGAATAAGATCATGTATTTGTTTTTAATTTCTGACATGAGCTGGCCTTTACTGTACAAAGGGAGCGAACGGATCTGAAAATTCTGAGGAAAATGAGATTTATATGCATTTTAAGTTGGGATTAAAAGACATCTCAGCTTTCTTAGTTGATGGGAACTATGACTGGAAAGAAAAATCTTGCCATAAGTCAGCCACAAAGTTTTTACAGACAGAAACTGATGCATGTCTTCCTGTTCTTGATGAATGTGGTATTATTATATCACTACAACAGGTATTTCCTATTTCTGGAATTGATTTTAGTTAACAAAATCATTATCAACCGGAATTGGTCTATAAGCTTGAGTCTTGACCATCTGGAGGAGACAACACTGTATATATTTTCTTAATGTTTTTCTTCTACCTTGCAGATTCGTGTCCCTCATCCTCTATACCCGGCAACCAGGCTTGCAGTGCGGTTACCTTCTTTAGGTTTTCATTTTTCTCCAGCTCGTTACCACCGGCTTATGCAAGTTGCTAAATTATTTCAAAATGAAACTTCCGATCCTATTCGCGCTTGGGATCCAGCTGATTTTGATGGCTATTTATCTGTTTTGTCCTGGAAGGTGTGGGTTTCTTACTAGCCTTTATTTATTGTCCTGGAATTTGATTGGAAGAAGGATCTTTCTTGTTCTCTAAAGCGAAATTTTCAGTTATATAGGTAAATATGTGCAACTCATTAACTGGTTATCAATTTTTCTAGTGTATATAATTATTGTGTTTGTTCCTGCAGGGAGTTGGCAATAGAGAAGCTGTATGGCAGTATCAGTATGCTGCATTGGTGGGTCCATTTCTTTATGTTCTGGAATCACCTAACGCTAGCTCTTACAAGCAGCGGATCAGGTATATTAAAACTGGACCTTTCTGATATTTAGTGGTTCTCTTTTTCTTCAATTTGTTATGAATATGAATTATCAAGAAACAGGGACACAACATGCTAGGATATGAGTTCATAATAGGAACAATGCACGACTACATGCTGGTATATGGTTTATTCTTGTTTAGTCATTTAAACATGTCACTGGGATGTATGCAAAAAGTTGAAACTTCATATTCTTGGATAGAGATAGAAGGCACAGAGATCAATCAAGACTTTTATCTCTTCTTTCGGTAGCAGATATTTTAGTATCTAAATTTCATGAGTTTCTGTGCATAACTCTAATGCTGTTTGACTATTAAAGAATATAGGAAACATAGTGCTCATAAAGGAAAAAAATAACCATGTTTTAGTAAATTCTAATTAAGATAAGATAAGATGAGTTTATTAATGTCCAACAAATGACCAAATGTAGGTTAACGGGTTATCCACCATAAGAAGGACAAATAGTTGAAATCCATAAAGGATAAATAGTTATATAATTGATCAATGATAATGAATGAGTGATAGATGATACAATGAGCCTTGGTGATTCTATACTTAAAAGCATTGACTAGTCACAGAGGTGAAGGGTTGTGTCCCTTGGTTAGATAGTTAGGCTGTGTTCTTTAGATCATTTAATTAATATTAATATTGTTATTGTTATTATTGTTTATATATATTATATTCATTACATTGTCTCTCCCTTCAAGATGCTTTCACCTCAAAGCATGTAGTGACCCCCACTACTAAACCCATAAAATGTTTTTGATACCCATTTAAGTTAAATGCATACAACAAATTAAAAACATATGCAACTAACAGAAATATTTAACAGCATGAATGCAGTTCCATTTATATGCACACAACAACATCGATTCACTTAAAAATCAGACTTTGCACACAGACAGATTAAAATCCATGAATAAAATAGTGAGCAGAGATAAATCACTTATCTTTTAACAGCAAATGAACAACCAACTGTAGGGGACGGACATTCCTCCCAACCGTAGATTTTCTGCTCCAAATCTCAGCAGCAAATCACCCCCGAGCCGGGGCTACGAATCCACGAAAGAGGGTGTCTCTCACAGCCCAATACACCCCCACAACAAATTAGTTTACAGCTATCCCAATCCCCCAACTCTCTTCCCCTCAACCTGCACAACCCAAGGAATGGGATCCCCCTTCATTGCACTTAGTCCCTCAGGCCTTCCCACTTCACTCCAGGGCTCCAACACAGGTTGGCTAGGAATCTCTATTGTTGGGGACTCCAGGGATGCTAGCTGCCATAGGAAAACTAACAACAATAGCTCACTGCTCTAGGGAAAACTCTCACACAGAATTTTCACTCTACAGGTCTAACAACCCGCTTCATGCATTTGCAGCTTCAAACAAGCTACCCACAACACCTACTATGGTTGTCTTCAAGCTCCAATGCTCTCCATTCCCTTGCTGCTCCAGAAAATGCATGCAAAAAATTGCCTACAATGGCCATTCAAATTTCCCTTTTACCCATGCATTTGACTCTCACATTCCCCAAGGTTGATTGTACTCGGCTCCCATTCTCTCAATAACTATGGGATGTGACTTTTCACACCAACCCTCTTACATGTGTTTAATGATTAGGCTTTGATACACTCCAAAGGAAATTAGAAGGTTCATGCTCTAATACCTTTTTTTAGAAAGGTGGGTTTGGATTAATACCCATGAATATTTCTCCTTTGGACCCCTTCTTAGACCTTCCCCTCTCTTTTGGAAACTTAGCCTCCCATTACTCTGTCCATATCCGTTTGCAACTGACTTCACATTTATTTTTATTATTTCAATATACAATGTTTACATATTATATTATTGGGTCTGTTATCGTGGGATTTGTACTCGTGCAAAGCCCCACCACAAGTCCCCAAATATTGTGTAACAATGGAAGATCCTACCATTGTCACCTTAGTAAGAACTTTCCTCGTTTTAGAGATGGAAGAGGTCCACTACAAGAGAGGCTTCCCTGGTGACCTCAAGGGATCAAAGTAGCAAGTATAGTAGCCAAGCTTACCACCCCCTCTCTTGGTCACCTAAAGAAAGGTCTAGGTCTAGGTAAGAAAAGAGGTATGGAGCTGTTTGAGTACCTGCCCAGTATAAGAACAATTTACAGCATATATATGATTATTTCCAAGTCCAAACATGCAATTAATACCTCTCAAGGACACTAGACAATGTAAGTTGCAGTGCTTGTTGTAAAATTGCTGTAGTAAACAAAGATATGACAACAATAAATGTTTTACAACAATGATTAAATTCTACTTGATAGATTCTACCCCTTTTTCCTGTCATGTGCAACCTTTAAATTCTACCTGATCTTTACCATCTGCTCTTCCATTTCCCTTGACCATCTGCTGTTAAATTTACATGCAGCAGCGAGAGCCATTCTCCTGGAGGATGGCTAAGACCCTAGACAAGATCTAGGGCCCCCAGTGCACTCCTGGGGTATGTGGTCTAGGACCAAATTGATAAAGACCCTAGACGAATGTCTAGGGCCCCTGGACTGGGTCCAGGGT
>ML783078.1:781760-800816 GCA_009831015.1 Picea engelmannii | reverse complement strand
TATTGTGTTTGATGTCAATTTTATTGTTCTGGTTGTATGCCTTTGTCAAATGTTTTGCATTACATATGTTATTATGCTGATTGAGTGCTTTCTACAAACAGTTTGCATGTATTTTTCTGGTGGGCATTTCATCAAACATATTGTATACCATCGAATTACACATAAGACTGAAGAGACAACTTTGGCATTTTATTATGCATGGAATCTGATACACAACAAGAATAAACAACTATTCGCTGCTACAGCAGCTGTAATACATCAGCAAAAATACCGCAAAACTCAAACAAAACCTGGATAATGCCACTGTCTCCCCAACAAGTGTTTCCGAGCTGCTCCAAGCTGCCCAAGCCTCCTTCGATCCTCCAAATGCACAGAACAGGGCTGCGGCCCTCCTCCAAAGCCTCCATGAATCTGCAAGAGGCCCCACGACCTTCCTTCTTACCCTTACGACTTGGCAAATGGACTCGCGGTCCTCACCAAACCCCACGGATTCAACCAGATGGGCCTACGACCCTCTCAAACCCTCTCTGCTCAGCAATAAGGGGCCCGTGGCCCTCCTCTATCCCATGCAGCCTACTCAAGGGCCACGCAGCCTGCTCCAAACCTCACGGCTCCCTCACAATGGTCTCACTGCTCATCAAAGAGAGGGTTCGGCCCTCAATAAATCCCAGCCAACCTCCTAGTGCCACGGCCCTGCAGAGAAAGGTAAATCGCCCCCCTTAGAACAAATCCAAGAGCCTCTTAACCAAATCGCTCCTCCTCCCAAACTGTGGATAACCTGCAATAAGATGATGTAATGTTCCTAACTTGGCTAGTCTGGGAAACACTGATAATCTGATGTATCTACTGTAGATAATTCATTGTTACAACATATAAATGACTATATAGATGATAAATGAGACAAAAGACTACAAATCTTATATTATGATATCTCTGTGAGTACAATGCTGGGTGCGGATGAATAAAAATGAATTACTTGGGTAGATCAAATGACAAAAGGATCTTAGCCGGAATACAACAAGCAAACTAAATGATAATACCTGATAATAGATGAACAATGCAGGAACAATGGATGAGCTGGAACTATGGCAGCTCGCACGGTAACTGCTGAAAGTCTGGAAAGTTCGCCCTGGTGGCTAAACCTCTCAGAATGGCTTGGAAACTGTCCCAAATGGTGCTCCCTGCTCTAGCTTTAAGTCCTGGTGACTGTCCGACCTCTTTGCTGGTGTGTCTGGACTTTGGACCCCGGATGGATCCCCTGAGGGAATGCACAACTCTCTCACCGGAAAACTACACCCTAGTGATTCTCCCATTGGAATCGGCTCAGATGTGTCTCAAAATCATCGCCTCGGCCTACTGTGAAATGGGTCAGAATGGTTTCCCTGGATCTGATCTGATGATCGCTCGGGAACCCCGGATGTGTCCGTCGAAAGTGCCACACTCCCAATGTCTAGAAAATGCGCCCCAGATGATTCCTCCATCGGAATCTGACAAGGAACTAGGCAAAATATGCGTCTTGCCTTCCTCTCAACTGGGTCGGAGGGGAATCTCTGAACTCTCCCTAGATGGGACACGTCAATCCACTGAACCTCCTCAGAAGCTGCACCCTCATCTTGAATAAGTGTGCCCTTGCTGTTGGAACCTGTGTAACTGCTATTGAAGAATGATGGAAGACTTGTGTGATCTTCCCGGTCACTAGGGTGTGTCTCTCAACACTGAAATCAACCAACTGGTGTCTTCTTTCTGGAATCAACTGAACTATCTCTCCTGAGATGCGCCTCTCTCCTTAATGACAAGTCAAAATCTACATAATGATGAATTAGGTCACTGAACCTTCTCTTATAGCTGCCCGAAACCCTAATTCACTGCTGAAACCCTAATTCGCTGTTGACTTCTAATTTTAGCTTGTCTGTTCTATTTTTAGCTCAAATTGTCTTAAAAGCGCTTTTAACCACTTTTAGCTTAATGTCATTTTCCGAATATAACACCTTTGACTGGAGTGACCTCTAGTAACCTTGTTTACCCCTTTCTGGCCCCGACTATAGTCTAACGGGGCGATTTAGACCATTAAGCCTCCTCTCTGGAGCTCCTATTTGGAAAGGGACATTACAGTTCTCCCTTCTCGAAATTGCTTGTCCTCAAGCAATACCAATCCAGGGTGCTACAACACCTGCTCGCTCTCCCAAGTAGCGTCCTCTACTGGAAGCCCTCTCCATTTGATCAAACACTCTCTGATGACCCTGCTCCTCAGTTGCTGCTCCTGGAACACCAGTACCTCCTCCGGAACCAACTCCAACTGTCCCTCCTCATCCAATGGGGGAAGCTCCTTTGATGTGGTAATGAATTGTCCCACTGCCTTTTTGAGGCAAGATACGTGGAACACGTTATGAATCTTGCTCCCCTTTGGAAGCTCTAGCTCATAAGCAACCTCGCCTACTCGACGCATGATCCTGTAAGGGCCATAAAATCTGGGCTTAAGCTTCTTGGCCCCACTCTTCTTTAGAGATGACTATCTGTAAGGTTGGAGTCTCAAGAAAACCAGATCCCCAATCTCAAAGCTGCGCTCTATCCTGTGCCTGCCCACACTCATCTTCTGCTGGTTCTGTGTCATTTGCAGGTTCTCTTTCAGCAACTTGAGAAGCTCCTGACTCTTTATGATCCGATCCTTGGCCTTGGGAGCTTTGCTCTCCCCGAAAACCAAGTCTACCAAAGTCGGAGCATCATATCCGTATAATGCTCGGAAGGGTGTCATACCAATGGACATGTGGAAAGTGGTGTTGTAGCAATGCTCTCCTAAATGTAGCCACTTGACCCATGTTCTCTACTGTCCACCTACATAGTTCCTCAAATATCCTTCAACCCACTTGTTGACGATCTCGGTCTGCTCATCTGTCTGAGGGTGATAGCTGGTGTTGGGTGTCAACTCTGTCCCCACCAATCTAAACAAATCTCTCCAGAATGTCCTAATGAACCGACTGTCTCTGTCACTGATGATGTTCCTCGACAACCCATGAAGTCTGAAAACCT
Organism: Picea engelmannii; assembly: GCA_009831015.1. Taxonomy (NCBI): domain Eukaryota; kingdom Viridiplantae; phylum Streptophyta; class Pinopsida; order Pinales; family Pinaceae; genus Picea; species Picea engelmannii. Next base: position 797,789 of record ML783078.1, on the reverse strand, counting down.
CCCTGAAGAATAGCTCGGCTACCTGAACTACGTTGTACTCTGTCGGTTTGGCATAGAAGTGAGCAAACTTGGTCAACCTGTCGACCACTACATAGATACAGTCCTTACCTTAGACCTTGGGTAGGCCTGTTATGAAGTCCATCGATATACCTTCCCATTTATGCTCTGGAATGGGGAGTGGCTGAAGTAGCCTTGCTAGAAGAGTATGCTTTGACTTGTTTTGCTGGCAAGTCACACACTCACTGATGTGTCTCATAACGTCTTGTTTGAGGCCCTTCCATGAGAACCTCTCCCTGATCTATCTGTAGGTTTTGAAAAACCCCTGATAGCCTGCGAGTGGTGAATCATGAACTGCTGTGAGGATCTTCTTCTTGAGCCTCGAATCTGGCACTAAGTAGACTCTGTCCTTGTAAAATATGACATCGTCAATGACTCTATACCTATCATCCTGTATCTGCCCATCCATAACCTCACAAGCGGACTTGTTCTTGGAATATTCCACTAACAAGTGGGATTTCCAATTTGTTGAAATCTCCATCAAAGAACATGCCGCAGGTCTCCTCGATAGTGCATCGGCCACAATGTTCTTCTTCCCCTTGACATACTCTATGTTGAAGTCGAATGCCTGTACCTTCGTCACCCATTTATGTTGGTGCTCACTGAGGTCCTTCTGCTCAAGGAAATACTTCAAGCTGTTGTGCTCTGTCTTGACCACGAATTTGCTACCCACCAAATATTGTCTGAATTTGGTCAAGACATGCATGATTGTCAGCATTTCCTTGTCATAAATGGAGTACAACCTCTCGGGCTGACTGAGCTTCCTGCTCTCAAATACAATGGGGTGTCCTCCTTGCATCAAAACTGCCCCGATACCCTCGCCGGGTGCGTCAAACTCTAGTACAAATGGCAAGGTGAAGTCTGGCAATGCTAACACTGGACAAGTGCCCATGACTTCCTTCATGTGATCAAATGCTTTCTCTGACTCCTCAGTCCAGATGAAAGCCCCATGCTTGGTAAGATCCGTCAGTGGTGCTCCAAGCTGAGAAAAACCTCGGACAAACTGCCTGTAATAGCTGCACAGCCCGAAGAAACTCCTCAACTTTGTCACGTTCCTGGGCGTTGGCCATTCCAGAATGGCCCTGATCTTTTCCTGGTGTACCTGTACCCCCATTGCACTGATGATGTGGCCCAAGTAAAGTAGCTCTGTCATACCGAACTCACTCTTGGACTCTTTGGCGTATAATGACTGTGCCTCCATGATGCTCAATACCTCATCTAGGTGCCTCATATGCTCCTGCCATGTCTTGTTGTAGACCAAGATGTCGTTGAAGAAAACCAAGACTAATTTCCTCAACTGATCCTTGAATATGTGGTTCATGCAAGACTGAAATGTAGCTGGTGCATTGGTTAGTCCAAATGGCACAACTAGGAACTCGAAATGTCCAAAGTGACATCGAAATGTTGTCTTCTCTATGTTCTGCTCTTGGATGCTGATCTGATGATACCCATAGCATAGATCAATCTTTGAGAAGAAAACTGCCCCATGCAGTTCATCCATCAACTCGTCAATGTGCGAGATAGGATACATGTTATTGATGGTTTTCTTGTTCAAGGCCCGGTAATCAATGCACATCTTCATGGTACCATCCTTCTTCATAACTAAGACCACTGAAGAGGTGAATGGGTTGCTGCTCGGTCTGATGTGTCCCATCGCTAGCAATTCCTTAATTGCTTTCTCTATCTCATCTTTGAACCTCCTAGGATGACGATAGGGGGGGTGTGATCGTAGATTTTCCCCCCTCCTCCAAGTCAATGGTGTGCTCAAACCCCATGTTAGGTGGTCTCCCTGGTGCAATCGACCCAAAAACCTGCTGATGTCGTCCCAACAAATTCCTCATCTCTGTATGATACTGTTGTCGACCCTTTGAATCCTTCCGCGTAGTGATCAAGCACTCTGCGGCATATGCTACCTCCCCATGTCTGAATATCCTCTCCATCCTCTTGGTCGAAACTGTCCTGGGTGCTCCTGTTGACATGCCTCTCAGAACAACCTTCTTTTCGTCACGTTCTCTGAACCCCATCTCCAAGGTTTGGTAATTGGTGGTGATTTTTCCGAAGGTGATCATCCACTGGACTCCTAACACCACATCTATGTCAGATAGGTCAACCACATAAAATGTGTCTCTCACTGTGTAGTTGCTTAACTTTATCTCTAAGTCCAGAGCTTTGTCTAGACACTCCATTGTATGGCCATCTGCTACTGCAACTTTAAACCCCTCAAACTCCTTTGTCTGAAGTGCCCGTCTCGATACTAATGAAGCGTCAATGAAGTTGTGAGTGGCCCCACCATCTATTAGGGCGATTGCCTGTTTCCCCTGAATAGTCCCTCTGATCCGGAGGGTATCATACCTGGGAACACCAGAAAGGGTTGCTATGACTCCTCACTTTGTTAGTTTCCGTCTGTTAGCCTGCTCAAGAGGCTGTGAAACTATCGGTGGGTGGGCCCCTGCCGGTGTTGGTGGTCTACGGGGAGGATGCTCCTCTTTTTGTGCTGATTCCCTCTGAGCTAGTGGATTCACTATACTGCTCCTCCTCCTTACTGTCCACACTGTCTGCTGCTACCTCAATATAATGAATCTCTCCCTTGCCCATGCACCTGTGGCCTCAGACCCAAGGGTCTTTGCAGTTGAAGCAAAGCTTCTTCCTCATAAGCTCTTGCCTCGTCTCATCATCTAGCTTCTCTTTGCCCTTCCATTCTCTCTAGAATGGCTTCCTGTCTCGATCCTTCTGTGGTACGAAGGGTTTGGAAAAGGGTTTAGTCTTTGGCACTGAGTCTGCCAAATCTCGAGTGCGTAGGATGGCATCCTGAAAGGTGTGAGGCCTGTATGCCTTAACCCATCCTCTCAAAGGCTTTGTGAGTCCCTCTGTGAATAACATGATCAACCTGGGCTCTGATATATTTGTCACTGCCACTGCTACCCGCTGAAACTCTGTGATGAATGCCTCTACTGTGCTAGTTTGTCTCAACTGGGCTAGATCCCTGAAGTGGATCTCAGGATCCCTCCTGTTAAACCTGTCCATGAATCTCTCTGTGAACTCCTTGTAGGAGATAATGTGACTGTGACCCAACGTCACCAATCCATGATGCCAACACTCGTGTGCCTCACCCTCCAAGTGTAGGGTAGCGAAACTGATGGCCTCTGTCTCGATCATCTGGTTGAGCTTGTAGTATGTGTCTAGCTTTTGTACCCAAGCTCTGGCAGTGCATTTGTACGATCCGTCAAAAGAAGGTATGGTGAGTTTACCAACTTTCCGGATGAAATCATTATTATGCCTCTGCTGTTGCTGCTGTCCTCCTCTCTGTGGCTCTCTGGGGCGGTTCCCAAGTCTGAGTCCACAATACTCGACTAGGGTCATGTCTTGATGGAAGTCATGACCCAACGCTGCATACTCCCTCCTATACTCTACAATGTCCTGTAGATTTTTAATGACAAAAAATCAGCAAGCTAATATTCTGTCAAACACTTAGCAACCTAGAGATAACTGTCTTCATAAATTTCAGAAATGCATAAACCCTACATTCAAAATTACCATAAGTAGAAATACACATTGCTAAGCAAAATAGCAGCGGAAATAACACAGTGGACAACAACCCATAACACAGAAATTTAGGCAAATGCCAGGGAAAACCCCAATGTGGGGAAACCCAACGAGAGAGAGAGAGATTTATTATTCAGCTTTAGGAATGTACATATCAGCAGCAAAATAACATTTCCAACCAAGGAAATACCTCACAGCACCAAATCTGTCCCACAAAAATCTGCCTCGTTTTCCTTGCCAAAATCATACTGCTGTACGACCTCCTCCGTACCTCCTTTTCTGTGCCCACAGTCAGCTGTACGGACTATTCCGTATGGCCCATAAACAACCACAAAAATTCTAAAATCCGCCTCAAAAACCATGCTCGGAATGCCTCAATTTTCGTGCCAAATCCGTACAATCGTATAGACTATATAGAATCGTACGGACCGTACGGATTCGTACAGTACGGCCTCCCACAACAGAAAAATATTTCGGCCAAAAACTCGGAAATTTTTTCTCGGAATTCGTGCCTTCCTTGGAAAACGTACCCTCTTTGCTGCTCACTTTCCTCTCTCAAGATTACTAAGAAAATCTCTCTAACTCAACTCCTCGTCTTCTCAGTATCTTCTCAACTTGTCTTGCACACTACCCAATGCATTCTTTTATAATCTGAAAATGACATTTTCCCCCCAAAGTGTCTTTTCACCTTCCCCAACCCAAAATCCAAAGGCCAAGATTAGATCTTGCCTTTTGCAAGATCAAGGGTCATGATCCATTCCTTCCAAAATGTCTCATTTAAAATTAAAGTGAATTTCACTTTATTACATAAGTGCTTTATGAAAATAAAGTCACTTTAAAAATAGAAGGTACACTTTATTAAAAAGTCACTTTAATAAAAGAACCAGTTAAAACAACTTTATAAAAACTATTACAAAGTTAAGTGCTTGGTAGTGTAAACATTAAGGTAACATCCGCATACAAGACAAAACATGCGGAGTACCTCTCGAGCTAAAAAGCTAACATGTCCTCTGCCTGAGTGGGCGACCTCTGTGCTGCTACTGGAGGTGCCCTCTGGAAACTGACTTAATTACCCAACAATTGTTTTGAAATCCTGGCTTAATTACCCAACAATTGTGTCTTTTCACAGTTTTGAGCCTACAGGTCAATTTGCTCATTAAAATTAAAAATAAAATCAATTCTTTACAAAATGACCCTAAAGAGGGTGACATCATCCCTCCTAGGGTGACGTTAGGCCTCCTCAAGGAGATGTTGAGCTGGAGAAGCATGGCTCTAGGCCTCTAAAGGCCTTGATCCCTGTCCACACATGCCAACATCATCTTCAAGGACCTCCTCCATCAAGTATCCATCAAACCCCAGCCCTGGGTGATGTCATAGGCCAGGAAGGTGTTCTTTGTGCCTCCAAAGGCCAACTTCCAAGTGGGAGGAGGTGGAAAGCCATGCTAGGGTCATGTCAGAGTGCCTCCAAAGGCACCGTCCTATTTTTTCACTATGCAAACTGGTCATCACGATCTTGCCCCAGGCATGTGGTCTTTGAATCCATCCTTGGGATTCAAGCCCTCATGAAGGTCCGAACTAATCATCTCCTCATGAATACCTGTCCACCGGGCAAGGTCCTGCAAAGACAAACAGGTACGCCCTCCAAGGGTCCATGAGTCACAAGTATCATAACAAGTAAGCCACATATAATAATCAAATGACCCGAACATGTGCATCAAACCCCCCTTTTCAAACTAAACAAATGCTCAAAGACGTTATACAATTTGTCAAATTTAGGTGTGGGAGGGGTGTCAAGGCATCCTATTGGGTCAATCATTCCCCAGGTCCAAGGTGTTTCCCGAGAGAAACCTATCTAAGTCATGTGTGAGTGTGAAGTGGAGTGGGGTAAATTTCTAGGCATGGGGTTCATGACATACAAGGGTTTGTATTGTCTCATTTATGGGTACCTTTGTAGAGGGTGATATGCCCTTTGTTCGCGATGCAACATTTTTCCAAGCCCATTTATTGCCATTAATTAATTAATTAAAGTCCAAACACTGGGTACTCCCTATGGTTAATCAATTAGTTTGGGAGGCAGTACCACATAGTCAGTTGAAGGGAGAGGTACACATAGTGCCATGGGGGTATAGTCTAGCTTGTAACACACTTGTGTAGATCCCTTAACAAGTGGGACATCTATAAACGTGAAATTATGCTTTTGCAGGTCTTATGCTTTCAAGAGATAACGGTTCATTGTTTCTAATACCTCTTGGGCGAGCATCTGGAAGGTTTTATGATTGGCTTTTATCTTTTGCCAACTATTTTCCCATCTAGGCCTTTAGCCTCTTATTCCCATGAAATGAGGTACAATCCCTTCTTGGGTCAGTACACACGAAAATCCCAAAAAATAAGGAAACAAATGGAAAGAAGTATGGAAGGTGCTAAGTATGATCGGAAATGGACGATGACTCTTCAAGGAACCCCTAGTAGCACCCTATTCCCGAGGGTGATCAACTTACTAGGACAAAATGACACCCACCAGGGTTTGTTATCGCATAGTTTGTAGTTAGGGTAAAAGACGGATGAAAGGATGTCAAACTGGTGTAACTGAACCAATCCCACCACTGTCACCTCAATGGGAAGGTCCTTTCTGTTTAGGGAGGTAAGGCCCAGGGGAGACGTCCCCGGTGACTTGGGGTTTTGAGAAGGCAAAAGGTTTAGCAAGGCTAAATGGTAATAATCCCCCTCACAAGTCACCACCTGATCAAAAAGTCTTGGCTAAACAACCAATAAAGATAAAATATAACCGGAAGTAGTAACCAAATAGAGTACCTGCCCGAGACAAAGCAACAATGAAACTACATATGCAAGCTTGCTTGCTGGTTAGTACTTCATATAATCAATGACTTTTCTGATAATAAGCAATTGAGCAGTATTATTGCCGAAGTAAATCAATGTTTGTATAGTAGCAATGATTACAATATCACTTCTCAATAAACGCTAAAAGAAACTTTGGCATTCAATGTAACAATATCAACACTTTATAAACAATGCCTTAACCAATCATTCAATTGCTTTAAAAGTAAAACGAAGGCTGCACAAAGGTGTTTATAGCATAAGAAGGTGATGGTAGCAATAGGGTTAGTCGGATTAGTCTAGGCTAGGGTTAGTAAGAGTTAAACTTTGTTTAAAGTTTAAAAGTTTGGTTGTTTGTATGATCAAGGTGCTCTTCACATACGAGGTCTTAGATTAGTGCATTGTTAGGGCAAGATGGAGTCTAAAAAGGGCTACAAATGTTGAAGGCCCGTGATGATAATAACAGGGCTAGAGACAATAGGTTTTGATGTTGAATTGTTACTATAGCAAGGCTTCAATAGGTTAAACTCTAGGGGAGACGACTCACTATGGTGTAGGTGACCTAGGCCCTAGTGCGTCTTCCTCCTTCTCTAGCTCAAAAGACAAAAATTACATGGCTAGCTTGAGAAAAAAGTGATATGGCTGAAGACAAGAGAGTTAAATGTTGAGGTGTTGCTAAAGCAAGGCCTCAACAATGAAACCCTAGGGGAGAAAGGCTCACCAAAGTGTAGAATAGCTAGGGCTTAGTGCTTTCCCCTCCTTCAGCTCATTGACAAGAATAAGACGACTAGGCTTGAAGACTAGGATTTGAGTGTTGCAATGGCAAGGCTCTATCTTACTTCAGCAAATCAAATGGCTCATTAACTTGGTAGGGACATGAGACAAGGACCTTTAACATGTGCTTGTCACCTAGGGTTTTAATTCACCAAGTTATAATAACAAAATGCAAGTAAACAACACTACAACCATTCAATCAAGAAGTTTTGCAGAAATTCACTTACATTTAACCAAGAAATCACATAGCCATACCCTAGTTGTAAACCTTCCACCAAGAGAAATGCCAAAAATAGCCAAAACAAGCTTCCTTCAACAAGTGCGCCTTAGAATTTCAGCCAAAACCCTAGAATAGGGCGCAAATTTCAGACCTCACCAAGTGGTGAGTGAAAGATGATGAACAAAAAGAGAGTTTTGCTCTCTTACTTATACAGTACAAATGACCTTAATTAAATTTTAGGTCATCAAAAGGCCAACAAGGCCAAAATACACAATAATACTGTTTTACATTAAGCAAAAGCAAGACGTCATGCCCCTTCTAGGGTGACGTTATCCCTTTCTAGGGCAAATACAGCCTCCTGGAGCAAAACGTTAGCCCTCCTTGGGCTTCTCCAGCCTGTCAAACGTGCCAAACTCCCCTGTCTGCCTGCCAAAACGTCCATGAAGCAAGGATGACGTCATGAACCTCCTGGGTGACGTCCTAGGCCTTCCGAGGCCAACATTCCAATGAAGAGGGCACAACACCCCTAGGTACAGGTCTGCTCAGTTGCCTCTGGTGGATCCTTTTGCTCTTCCCTGGTGCAAACACTCTGCCCTGTCTCTGCCCCCTGCTAGGGTCTCAACATCCATCGGGTGGGCTCTTCAGCCCCATGGAGGTCTGAACTAATCATCTCCCCATGTGTACCTGTTGAAATTCTAAGGCGCACCCTAGGGTTTAGTCTTTGGCACTGAGTCTGCCAAATCTCGAGTGCGTAGGATAGCATCCTGCAAGGTGTGAGGCCTGTATGCCTTCACACATCCTCTCAAAGGCTTTGTGAGTCCCTCTGTGACTAACATGATCAGCCTGGGCTCTGATATATCTGTCACTGCCACTGCTACCTGCTGAAACTCTGTGATGAACGCCTCTACAGTGCCAGTGTGTCTCAACTGGGCTAGATCCCTCCATGGGTTCATAAGTCACAGGAATCATAGCAATGTCAATCACATCTAATAATCAATATTATTAAACATGTGCATAAAACCCCTTTACCCCAGTCAAGTGCTCAAAGACATTATACAAGTCTGCAATGCAAGCTCGGAGGAAGTGACAAGGCGTCCTATTGGGCTAGTGTCCACTGGAAGAGGGATGTTTCTGGAAAGGATTAAATCCAAGTCATGTAAGTGGGTGAGGTGGATGGGGATGCCTGGGCAAAGGGTGCAGTGATAACAAGGATGGCTTACCGGTGGGTGCCTCTGTAGACGGTGCGCTGCACCTGTCATGGATGCAAATGTTTCCAGGCCCATTCATGCCTTTTATCTTATTCTTTTTCTTTCAAGAAGCTAGTCAGGGGACACTGCCCTGGCTTGGTGACTAGTGGTGGCAATGTTAGCCACAAGCATTTCACGGAAATTTGAAGGCTGGCTCCTGATGAGACCCCCTTTCTCTTGGCTATGCCACTAAGAGCCACTACCCTGGCGTGGTGACTAGATGATGGTAGTGTCATATCGCTAGATGCTCATGGACCTAATAGGCTGGCTCGTGATGAGACCCCCCATCTTCTAACCAGGTCTTGTCTTATTGTTTTTTAATCTTTTTATTGCTTTTTTTTTTCAAGAAGCTAGTCAAGGGATACTGCCCTGGCTTGGTGACCAGTGGTGGCAATGTTACCCACAAGCACTTTCACGGAAATGAGAAGGCTGGCTCGTGATCAGACCCCCTTTCTCTTGGCCATGCAACCAAGAGCCACTACCCTGGCATGGTAACCAGCTACTAGTAGTGTCATACAGTTAGGTACCCATGGACCTAATAGGCTGGCTTGTGATGAAAGCCCCTATCCCTCAACTAGGTCTTGTTTTATTATTTTTTTACGGGTCCCTCTGTTTCTTGCTGAGAAGCTTTTTATTGCTTTCTCGGGGATCCCTAAGCGAAGCATGTCTAGGTTTTATTCTGAGGCTTTTATTGTCAACTGCTTTTACCCCCAGGCTAAAACCCCATTCTTCCCACAAGGTAAGGTACAACCCCTAAATGATTGGCCAACCCTATGCCCAGACCAATGTAATGGGATGGGTGAGCGTGAAATAAGATGGAAAGTGGTATGTATGACGGGAACGAACGATGGCTTTTCAAAAATCCCCCCAGTGGCAACTCAAAACCTATGGACACAAGCTTGCTAGGGCATCTTGTCGTTCCCCCCATACATGGTCAAGTGGACAAGCATAAGATCCAAGCACCCGTTAGAAACAAAGGAATCAAATGCACATATTCAAAGTTTTTTAGGATCAGAGTGACACATACCATGATACCTGGACTCATTACCTCATGGAGCAAAAACCATCTCTGATACAGGACCAAGACGAAGGTGATGGATGTTGCTGCTGATGCTGACAAAGTGGAGGCGCTGAAAGGGAGAAAAGATGGGCCCTCCAGGGCCATGCTCAAGTCGATCTGACTCTCGATACTCCATGTCTAGGACCTGTGGGCCTTGAGACATAATCTCCTAGTTATCCCTGAAAGTGGGGGATAAAAGGTTAAATAAGGCAAAGAGTATAAATTCCAAGCAAACGTTCTATAATCAAGAAAGGTCTTTTGCAATATGTTCAAATGCTTCTAATATTAGAGTGACACTTGCCATGATACCCGAACTCATTACCTCATGGAGCAAGACCCATTGCCTTTTGGGACCAGGCCGGTGTGGTAGATGCTGTTACTGATGATGATGTGTAGAATGCATCAATGAGAAAGAAGGGCCCTTAGGGGCTATGCTCTGTTCATTCGGCTCTCCACACTCCATATCTGCAACCTGTGGGCCTCGAGACATAATCTCCTTAGTTACCCTGAGATTGGGGGTAATAGGGAGAAGTGATTGAGATATGGGGCATTATTATTGACACACACACACTCTCGTTGACACTTCCCTTGTGACATTGTCGACCACCATTGGTGGGTGTTGAGGTGTCTAAAGGAGAGTTGTTCTGTTGCACACTTACTTGCCTATTGTTGCTACCTTCTAGAGCGGGATCACCTTGAGATTGTTTCAGTGGTTTATCATTGGTATATCTTGGTTGAATGATGTCTATTATCTTCATGGTTGATTTATTCATGGTTCATGGCTATCCTGGCTGAGCACTTCATACTCACATTCATCTCTATCGCGGTCTAGTTTCTTGGTGGCTATGGTGGTACATTATTCATAACACATTCTTTGCTTAGTACTAAGTAGTGAAGTGCTAAAGGTGGCATGGTACTTTGGCATGCAACAACTGTTGAGATTTGGTAGCTTGGACGTACTTCTGCATTGGCAGCGCTCAACATGCGGAAGTGACCAAGCAAATTTTCCCCTAGTGACTTTATAATTGTAAAGTGACTTTATAAAGTGATTTTATAAAGTTTAGTCTTTTAATTTCGAAATGTAAAAGTGACTTTATGATGTTATGGGTCATTTTATTAATTAAAGTGATCTCAACAAATGATTAAATCGTGACCGTTGATCTCAAGGGTAAGTGAAGAGTCACTTGAGGGAGATCAAGAGTTAGAGGAGTTACATTTCGAAATTGCTTGAAGGCAACTCATTAGGAGAAAGAGGGCACACTTTTGAGGAGAGCTTGAGGGAAGGTGAAGGGGCATGCATCCCAAGGAAGTTTATTTGCTTGGAGGTAAAGAGTTTCAGCAGCCAGAAGTTGGCATGCATCCCTAGGAGGATTGACACACACTTATAGACAGTTTCAGCATTAAAGAGGAGGCTGTACAGTTGGGAATCCGTACAGTACGGATTGGAGGAGGCTATACAACATTTTATGCTGGGTTTTGCAGCTATAGTTAGCACAAATTTCTGCTGTGTATTGGCATGAATTTCGAGGTGTGTCACTGTAGCAAATAAATCCGTACAACAAGGTACAGATCTGTATCTTTTTTTGGGCATGAAAACCGAGGCATATTTATGATATTGGTGGCTGTACAATCCGTACAGATTGTACTGGAAATCAGTTTTTTGATTTCAGACTGTGTTACTATGGATTTATATGTTGTTTTTGTTCAGCGAGAGTGAAAGTACAGATGATAAATGCTGATTTAAAGCTGCTGCTGTAACTCATAAATTTTCCTAAAATCAAATAAAGAAACTTTCTCCTCAATTCTGTCATATTTTTCTTGGGTTTTACCGAGAATTTTTCATGGTGCATTATGGATATTTTGTCCACTGTTAGTATATGATTCCGTTGCAAATTTAGTTTCAGAACTACATTATTTAGTGTTTCTGCTCATTAAGTGCAGCTAGTAAAAGATTTAATGCTTGGCTGTTATGACTTAATTGGAGGCTGAAATCTGGGTATAATTTAGTGAATTTCTGAACTAATTTCAACATGGTATCAAAGTAGGTGCTTTGAAGTTCTGTGGGCAGAATTTTGGCACTTGGGACAACAAGTGATTTGCTGGTACATTTGCTTGAAGAAGACAGAAAAAGGTTCTTTGTTAGGTGGACACAGATGACTTCCAGCATCAGGTTTGAAGATAGATTGGAGGGGGTCTCCAACTACCTGCAATGGAAGGTTAGAATCAGCAGTGTTCTCAAGGAGAACAAATTGTGGTCGTTTGCGAACACCGTTGTAGCTGTACCTACAGATCCCACAACTCTTGATGTTCATGAGGTGAATGAAACTAAGACTCAGAGAATTATCTTGGACGGGGTCAAAAACCACCTTATTCCACACTTGGCTGAGAAAAAGGCAGCCAATGGAATGTGGGTTGCACTAAAAGGCTTGTATGATGCTAAGAACGAGAATCGGAAAACGACTCTCTGGGACAATCTCCATGGAGCTAGGATGGTCAAAGGAGAGAGTGTGGCCACCTACCTCACCCGAGTTGCATAGGTGAAGGACGAGTTGGCAGCTGTTGGAGAAGTCATTCCTGACTTAGAGTTGGTGCGGATAGCCCTCAAAGGCTTCACCAAGGAGTGGGAGGTTTTCGTTAAGTGTGTGGTGGGGAGAGAGTAGCTCCCTGATTGGAGCAGATTGTGGGATGATTTTACATAGGAGGAGATCTGAGAGGGGTCTCAGGAAAAGGTATTGGATGGTGTAGACGACAAGAACGTTGCTCTTGTGGCAAAGGGCAATGAGAAGAAGAAGGACATGAGCAAGGTGAAATGCTTTGCATGTTACAAGAATGGCCACTATGCTAGTCAATGTTCGAACAAGAAGAAGAAAAAACCGGAACCAGAGGTGGCAGTATCAACTCAGGTTGCAGATTTTGCTGAGAAATTTGAGAAGGAGTTCTCTCTCATGGTTGGTCCTGTGGGCAGTGGGTGCCAAGCGTTTGAGGACATTGAGTCGTGGTTTGTGGACAGTGGTGCCTCTTGGCATATGACCAGGTTGAAGTCATTTTTCCTCGATCTTACAGAGATAGACTCAGAATGTAGAGTGAAATGTGGAGCTGGCCCACAACTTGCAGTAAAGGGGGTTGGAAGGGTGAGATTCCAACTAGAGTCAGGAGGTCTTCTGGAGGTTGGCGAGGTGTTATATATTCTAGAGTTGACGGTTAATTTGCTCTCAGTGTCAGCTTTAGATGAGAGTGGATTTGGAGTTGTTTTCCACGGTGGACATGTGCTTTTATATCCTGTGGGAGCAACTGCTGACACAACTGTGATGCTTGGTATCAAGTATGAGGGCTTGTACAGGTTGTTGGGTAGACCTATGTTGGGGTCCAGTGGATTTTTGGACTCAGATTCTGTGTCGGAGAGTTGGCAGGTAGCACGGGAGAGAGAGTTGATACATGCCACTTAGTCTTCTTCCGGGACACTCTCAAGGGACTTAGCAGGCATGAGTCGACACAGTTGGATGCTTAGGAGAGTGTGCAGTCTCCTAGGAGCATGTCTTCAGTTCATGGTACAACAGAGGTAGCAGCAGAGGCTTCTATTGTAGTGGGAGTAGTGGCTTCATGTTCAGAGGGAGCAGAGACTTCTAGTATAGAGGGAAAAGTTATGGCAGCTGATGAGATGGAGACAGATTCTAGTGGTGATACTAGAAATACCTCTCTCGCTAAGAGGGAGTGTTGAGATTTGGTAGCTTGGACGTACTTCTGCATTGACAAAGTTCAGCATGCGGAAGTGAGCAAGCAAAGTTTCTCCTAGTGACTTTATAATTATAAAGTGATTTTATAAAGTTGAGTCTTTTAATTTCAAAATGTAAAAGTGACTTTATGATGTTATGGGTCACTTTATTAATTAAAGTGATCTCAATGAATGATTAAATCGTGACTGTTGATCTCAAGGGTAAGTGAAGAGTCACTTGAGGGAGATCAAGAGTTAGAGGAGTTACATTTCGAAATTGCTTAAAGGTAGCTCATTAGGAGAAGGAGGGTGCACTTTTGAGGAGAGCTTGAGGGAAGGTGAAGGAGCACGCATCCCAAGGAAGTTTCTTTGCTTGGAGGGAAAGAGTTTCAGCAGGCAGAAGTTGTCACGCATCCCTAGGAGGATTGGCACACACTTCTGGACAGTTTCAGCATTAAAGAGGAGGCCGTACAGCTGGGAATCCGTACAGTACAGATTGGAGGAGGCTGTACAACATTTTATGCTGGGTTTTGCAACTACAGTTAGCACAAAAATTTCTGCTCTGTATTGGCATGAATTTTGAGGTGTGTTACTGCAGCAAATAAATCCGTACAGCAAGGTACGGATCTATACCTTTTTCTGGGCACGAAAACTGAGGCATATTTCTGATATTGAAGGCTGTACAGTCCATACTGGAAATCAGTTTTTTGATTTCAGACTGTTACTATGGATTTATATGCTGTTTTTGTTTAGTGAGAGTGAAAGTACAGATGATAAATGCTGATTTAAAGCTGCTGTTGTAACTCAGAAATTTTCCTAAAGTTGAATAAAGAAACTTTCTTCTCAATTTTGTCATATTTTTCTGTGCTATTTTTCTTGGGTTTTACCGAGAATTTTTCATCGTGCATTATGGATATTTTGTCCACTGCTAGTATATGATTCCACTGCAAATTTAGTTTCAGAACTACATTATTTAGTGTTTCTGCTCATTAAGTTCAGCTAGTAAAAGATTTAATGCTTGGCTGTTATGACTTAATTGGAGGCTGAAATTTGGGTATAATTTAGTGAATTTCTGAACTAATTTCAACAACACCTTAGAATATATGGATATTTTGATGGTGATTTGACATTCTCATAGTGATTGACCTCTTGAGGAGATGGAGCGCTTCCCTTCCTTATCATCTCTCACATATTTGGAGGCACGAGGGTTTAAAATTGCATATTGTTCTAGGTTTCTTCACCTTGGTAGACTTGATGGTACTTGGCTTAATTATGTTGATGATTACAACTGCGTGTGACATCCTCCAGGACACAGACTGATTGAGTTGGCCTGAGAGAGAGCCCATGAGTTGGGTGTGTGGTTCCTATCTGAGACAGAACTGGAACGTTGTGCTGGCCTCCTCCTTACAGAGAGTTGAGAAGAACTCCAGATGATTCTCTTGTGTAACACAATGAGAAAGAAGATCTGCTGAGTTAGATGTGCCTGTGGCTGAGCACAGGTGAACTTGTGAATTCCCATGAGTTGGGTGCATCATTATGAGACATAGATGAAAACGATGTATTAGCCTCCTCTGAGCAGAGAGTTGAGATGATGAAATCCAAATGACTCTCTTGTGTAATGTAGTGGGAAAGAAGATCTGCTGAGTTGGACGTGCCTGTGGATGAGCACAGGTGAACGTGATTCTAGTGGCTGAGCACTAGTGAGTGTGGTTCTCCTGTGAGACACATTGAGATAGAGATATGGACATCTCTATGGATGTGCCCCTAGTGGCCGAGCACTAGTGGGTGTATGAGATCCCTTGCTATATTGTTCAAGAGTCAGACTTACCTGTAACCCTTTTTGTTATGTAAAGGGTACAGGTCGGCCCCACCTTACTGTAAAAGATAATTAATGGAAAAGATAATTAATATGGTAATTATTAATTATATTTTGAGTTATTGAGGTCGGCCCTATTGTGCCAATAGACAGATCATTTGATGTGACAAGTCTTATATAAATAAAGGTGAATCCCCATTGAGGAAACACACTTATCATTGTGTCATCTCATGATTTCAGAAGTTGTGGTCTGAAACTATGAGAATTACAACACCCTCTTGTGTGCTAGGTTTGATGATGGTGTGGGAGATCTTTCTCTTGAGGAATATAGCAAAGGATTGGTTGGGTTTTCTTCCCTTGTTGAGAAGGGTTTCCCAGGATACTTCTTGTGTTCTTGTGCATGGTTATTCTTCTTGTGATCTTGGTTTACTGCAGTAGTTATGGTTCAAGCAATAGTTAAAGTTAAACAGAAAATTTAAAGAGAAAACATGAGCCATAGCTCATTGAAAATCCAACAAATTAGAGGAATGCCCTAGCACTTGTGGGTTTGTTTAACGTTGGATTAACATCTTGGTATCATTGGCATTGGATCCTAGTAGAGCACTTCTCATATGCACCTTTCTTATTGTTGAATTTTAATGAAGATTTGTACCTTGGACAAGTGGTTCCTATGGGTTTTTAATCTTTTACCTAGGAATGTGGTCCACAACTTAAAAGTGGGTCTTTTTCATAAAGTCACTTTATAAGTGGTAAAGTGAACTTTAA
>ML783078.1:710465-720560 GCA_009831015.1 Picea engelmannii | reverse complement strand
AAAAGGATCTTAGCCGGAATACAAATAAGCAACTAAAAGATAATACCCGGAATATGGGAGCACTGCGGAATCAATGAAGAATGATGGAAGACCTGGATGATCTTCCCGGTGACTAGGGTGTGTCTTTCAACACCGAAATCAGCGAACTAGTGTCTTCCTCCTGGAATACACTGAACTATCTCTCCTGAGATGCACCTCTTCTCCTCAATGACAAGTCATAATCTGCATAATGATGAATTAGGTCACTGACCCTTCCTTTATAGCTTTCCAAAACCCTAAATCATGCTGAAACCCTAAATCATTGCTGAAACCCTAATTCACTGTTGACTTCTATTTTTAGCTCATAATGACTTAAAAGCGTTGTTAACTCTTGTTAGCTCAATGTCACTTTCCGAATATAACACCTATGACTGGAGTGACCTCTAGTAACCCTGTTTACTCCTCTTTGGCCCTGGCTATAGTCTAACGGGGTGGTTTAGACCATTAAGCCTCCTCTTCTGGAGCTCCTATTTGGAAAGGGACATTACACACTACATCAACCAGATCCCTAGTGGTACAACTTGACTTAAGGGATGACTCTTATCTAAAGGAAAATTATGCCCCCCATGGTATGACGAAGCAAGGAATAACATTGTGATTATTATGAAGAGTTATTAGATCACACTTAAATGTTTTACCACAGTCATAACCAGATCAGGAACTATCACACTATGTTTGAGAAGGAAACCAATACACATAGTAAAGAAATTGAAATGAAGTGACTAACCAAAGTACCATGATCCTGTGCATGAAAGTGTAGTGTACTGACTGCATATGCATCAATCTGAAGCGTGAGTGTGGTGGGCTGATATATCATGAATGAGCAAATCAGAGTTTGACTGGCAAGTCTGCTGTGAGATGAAGTAATCATAAAGCAAAGGCTGAAGGATATCATGGAATTTGAGATTTGGATAACCAAGCAGGAATGCTCACATCAGATGTGAACGGGAATGTGGCATTGGAAGAGTGGCTCAGGTGCAGTATTAGTTGCCCATGTGTGATTAAAGATTCCTCATGCCATATGAGGGGGCAACAGGGTGCAGACTCGTATGCTTTCTTTTTGTCCTTTTCAGGGCAGGATTTTCCAGATATCCTTGTTGTTCGTGTGTTGTAACTCTTTGTGGTCCATGATGTATTTATTTTCTCTACAGAATAATGTATGCAGAATTTGTAAAAAAGAAAAAGGAAAAACTTCGTCAAGATACATAATTTACAAACAGTAGAGCAAAAAAGGAAAAATGATTCTCACAACATTATCATTGTCACAATCATCTTTAAAATTACATTATTTAGGTATTGGTGTAAGTAATGTCATATGTGATTGCCATATTTCCAATGAAAGGTGAGTGGGAGAGACTCTCCTGCAGTTTCTGCTGTGAAAGATTTGAATTTCATACATGGGATGTTTGCTAGTGGCACAGCCCAGTACAATTTCCCCTTTCTCCTTTGAAAAGGTGGAGTCAGAAATTGTGTTTATACTATATAGTTTCTAATTAGTGAAGTAAAAGTCAAATGAGATGACAGATTTGCCAATGTCAGCACTTTCTCACATAGTTTGTTTGAGATTTGTGATACATAATATGATGGATGGATTTTCAGCGTCTCGTGTCTTCTTTTAATTACTCATGTTTGTTTATTTTACCTTCTGGTGCAACTTAGATATTTGAAAATTTGCACCCCTGATACACCTTTCTTTGTTGTCAGGCTTATATTAAAAGGAGATAATATAGAACTGAGTGCAAAGGCCCTTGGATTGACAGTTGAGGCCAGCAGTGGAGTTAGAGTGGTTGAGCCTTTTGATACAGTTTTTAAATTCTCAAAGGTTGCTGGGAAGACCAACATTCATGTAGCTATTTCAGACATGCTAACAAATTTTTCATATAGGATATTGCAACTATTCATCAGGCTCCAGGAAGACATTTTGGCCTTCCTCAGCACAACATCGAGGAAAGCAACTGTGGTTTGTTCACAGTTCAATAGAATCTGGGCAGATGAAAGTATGTTCGAATTCTCTCTGTTGAACTCATTTGTCTCAAATTTTATTGTGAGGTGCAAATGTCTATGGTTTTTTTTTTGTCAATGCATTTTGTTATACAAGTCAACTTTCAAGTAGTGCCATGCTATGTTAAGATTGAATTGATGTTATTCATTCTGGCATTGGTCTTTTTTGATCCAGGCATTTCTGTTAATCAAAAATATGCGTTTTGGAGGCCCCAAGCTCCTCCTGGTTTTGCTGTACTAGGGGACTGTCTAACCCCTGTGTAAGTTCTTTGCTCTGTAAATAGAAAAAAGTTTTGTAATTCTGTCCCGATATATTTTTCTGATGCTTTCTTCTTTCTAAATAACAGGGATGAACCTCCATCAAAAGGTGTTCTTGCATTAAACACAAGTTTTGCTAAAGTAAAGAGACCTTTACGTTTTGAACTTGTTTGGTCATCATCGGAATACAAGTACTGTTCAGACAGACAACAGATAAAACTGTCGGAATCAGATATTAGAGAGACTGATGTGTCCCAATACTCACACCATAATCCTGAACAAAGTGAGTGCAGAGTTTGGATGCCAATTCCACCTGAAGGCTATGTTGCACTGGGCTGTGTTGTATCACGAGGGAGAGAACAACCATCGTTATCTTCTTCTCTATGTGTTTCGGCTACTTTAGTAACACCATGCCCACTTAAGGATTGTGTTTTCTTCAGTTATCCACAATTGTATGTGGCTTACATCAAAAAACACATTTTATATTGAGCCTATTTCATATCACACTAGATGTAATTTATGTGGCTTACATAAAAAAAACACATTTTATATTGAGCCTATTTCATATCACACTAGATGTAATTTATGTGCACATCTGTCTGTTTGATAGCATTTTTTGTTTTTGTTTTTTGTTTTTCAATTAACAGGAACTTTGAGAACAAGAAGAATGCATTCTGGCGTGTTGATAATTCTGTAGGATCATTTTTTCCTGGACAATCAGAAAGTGGTCATCCAAAGTGGAAAGCCTATGATTTACGTAATGTCGTGTTTGGTTACAATCAAGAATATGCCAATCCATCCATGCAGAAACCTGTACGCGGTAGCGATAGTAAAGAGGAGGTTATGAACTTGGAAAGATCCGAACCCATATTATCTAATCAAAGATATCAAAGTGTAGCACAGTTTGAGTTAGTGTGGTGGAACAGAGGAAACAGTGCAAAGAAAAAGGTCTCTATTTGGCGTCCTATTGTTCCACCTGGATGTTTTTATGTCGGTGATATTGCAGTTCCAGGGTAAGAAGTGGATCAAATGTTAGATGCATAGCAACTGTTATATTTTTCACTATGTTATACTTGAAGTGATTTATTTGAGCAATAGCTTCTGAATTTGTGATTGATTCGGATTGCAGATATGAGCCTCCTAATGTAGGTCTGGTACTTCATGATCTCATTGATGGGACTACTTTGAGATCTCCATTAGGTTTTCAAAAGGTAGGGCATATAGACAAACGTGGAGGCATGGATAGTGTCTCCTTCTGGTTTCCCCAGGCACCTCCGGGATATGTTTCACTAGGTTGTATTGCAAGTAAAAGTGCAACGAAACCTGAGGAAATTAATTTATTACGATGTGTTCGTAGTGATTTGGTAATTGGAGATCAGTTTCCTGATAACAGCATTTGGGACACAACTGAAGTTAAACATACGAGAGAAGGCTTCAGCATATGGACTCTAGATAATGAGGTATAGTACTTTTTCCTTATCGTGTAAAGGTGATAATATCCAGATTGGATATCACGCTGCAATATCTGACTATTCGATGCTTTTACAGCTTGGCACATTCATTGTGAGAAATGGATTCAAAAAGCCTCCAAAAAGATTTGGTATACGCATGGCTGATCAAAGAATTTCCAGTGAACCGGATGACTTAGTAATTGATGCAGAAGTGCGAGGACTCTCAGCAACACTATTTGATGATTTTGGGGGCTTGGTAAGGATTTAAAATATAAAATTGAAATATGATGTATCTCAATGCTTGTAGTATACTGCAAATTGAGTAATGGAACTGGTGATGCAGATCATGATAATAAAATTAGCGGGTGTAGCAGAATTATCAGTCAGTAACACTGATTTTATAATTTTTTCGGTGTTTGTAGATGGCTCCATTGTTGAATGTTGCTTTGACTGGGATAACATTCAGTTTACATGGAAGATTTGACAACCTAAATTCTACTCTAAATTTGTCATTGATGACAAGATCATATAATGGAAAAGATGGTTCTTGGGAACCCCTTATTGAACCAGTGGATGGATTTATAAGGTGAGCTTCTTTGGGTTTATGTTCCTGAATTTTTCATTTGTCTATTTTTCCTTTTCTTTTAAGTTTTTGGATTTTGATCCATGTCTTAAGTTATTGGTGCCCCAATTATATGGCTACAGTATATACCTTTTCTCTCTCAAATTTACTTGCCAGTAACTTTTCTTTCCCGCCATGTTTAAAATCCATATATTAAAAAATAAAAAAGATCCGGTAGGGCTGTTTTTGCATTATTTAATCTCTGCAGTGTCTTGAATCAGTGTTTATTCTTATGTCTTCTGTATAAAAAGATTCCATTTCCTTTTTGGATCAATATTTCTGTTCTTTAAAATACAAGAGATACAGGCAAGCATAGTTATAAAATATCCCTGTAGGCATTTTAGTCACAAATGCATTCCATGACCATCACATCATGACAGCCTAAAAGATGAGGGTTTGTTTTCTGAGCTTCTTAGATAAAATTAATTTACAGAAATACACAGATGAGAAAATTGCATAAAATCATATTAATGTCCATTAATGACCAAAATAAGTCAACGGGCATTGAAAGCACAAGTAACAATAACAGATTAAAGATGAGGTAAAGATAGAATGATTGGATCACAAGACTAGCTAGAAGCAAGAATTCATGCTACTTGACTTACTCTCTTAGCTCTATACTGCTATGATGCCGAGACGGGTATTGAGCAGTTACAAAGGAATAATTCTAAGGGAGAGCAAGCAGAAAAGACACTCAAGACTACTATGATTGAAGATTGATCTCTTTGCTCCAGCAAGAAAATCCAATCGGAGGAGGACCAAGATCTTGTGCTCTTCATTATGAAAAAGGTAGTGAAACGGTGCAATCTTCTGCAATCCTTCCCCCTTATGGAACTGAGAAAATTGCATAAAATCATATTAATGTCCATTAATGACCAAAATAAGTCAATGGGGATTGAAAGCACAAGTAACAATAACAGATTAAAGATGAGGTAAAGATAGGATAAGATTTGATCACAAGACTAGCTAGAAGCAAGAATTCATGAGTTTGCTTCCTGTTATCCCCATTTTGTGGGATGACTAAGGAGATTATGTCTCGAGGCCCTCAGGTTGCAGATATGGAGTGCCAAGAGACTACATGACCAGCAATATTCACTTGCATAGATGGAGACCCTTCTCACCACCACAAAGGTCATAGATTTTCAGATGGCATACACCACACCAGCTGGCTTCCGAGAGGCACTGGGCCTTGCTCCATGAGGTACAAGTCAAGTATTATGGTGAGTATCATCTCAATATTTGAGACATTTGAGTATGTTGTATCTTAGACTGCTTGGACATTATGCCTTTTTTGCTGCTTCACCTTGGTGGTTGACATTGTGTCCTAGTAAGTGGTCTTCCTTGGGAATGAGTTTTCTACTAGGAACTCCCTTGAAGAGCCATCGTATCGTTCCCGACCATACTTACTACTTTTCATCACTTAAACCCCCCATTTCCTTATTTCTTGGGATTTTAGGTGTATTGACCCAAAATGGGGTTGCCCTTCATTCTATGGGAAGAAGGGGCTGAAGGCCCAGAGGGATTGTTGTTGGGTAAAAGATAAAAGCCTATGTATAAACCTTCCAGATGCTTCGCCTAGCGATCCCCCAAGAAAGCAATGAAACGCTTATCTGTAAGAAAAGGGGGACCCACAAGAGTAAGTAGAATGCTTAGGGGGTTAGTTGAAGAATAGGAGGTCTCATTACGAGCTGGCCTATCATGATCATGGGTATCTAGTGGTATGACATTACCATCATCTGGCCACCAAGCTAGGGTAGTGGCTCTCAGTTGCACAACTAAGTGAAAGGGGGTCTCATCTGGAGCCAACCTTCTCATTTCCGCAAAGTATTCATGAGTGACATTGTCATCTTCTAGACACTACACTAGGAAAGTGGCCTTCAACTTGTCCCTAAAACATGAAAGAAACAAAGAATGACAAAACGATGGGCTTGGAAAAATTGCATTGCAAATGAAGGTGCCACACACCCTCTACAAAGGCACCCATGAATGAGACAATACAACCCCTTGTATGTCATGAACCCCATGCCCATTGAGTCTTTGCTTTGTTTTATGCTTCTTGTTTGTTTAGAATAAACTTGATCATTTGGCGACTCCACTTCAAAATAATCTGACAAAGTATTCTTCAAGAAGGAACTCATGGTTTGCCTTAGCGTCATCCTTGAACCTGAAAGGGTTTTGSGGGGAGGTTAGGCAAGCTTTCTTCTCGTAGGATCCTTAATAATTTTTGGGTCCTAGTCCATGTCTGTAGACCTTTTTATTTTTTTTCATGAGTCTAGCTTAGAAATGGATGATTTTTATAATCCCATTGATTTCTCAAAAATAATTGGTTATCCTCATGAACTTTCTGATGCAGCTATTGAGAACTTGCATGATTTTTGTAATAATGGTGATGCTAACTCTCACATCAAAGCATTTTGGCGGTGTATTAGTAAATGGTGTGATCCACATATTAATGAGGATGTTCTTATGAAATTGTTCATCTTGACTCTTATTGAAGAAGATGCTTATGATTGGTTTCATGATTCAGATGATTATAAGTTTAAGACCATACAAGATTTGATACATGCATTTTTAGAGAGACGGGGGGGATAAATAGGAAGAGTGTCTTTGGTTAGATGCTTCAACAACTCCCATCAAGAAATTGATAGAGGATATTAAAACCACATATTTCATTTGTGTAAATCAGTTAAGGATCTTGGAAGCTCACCCTAACAATGCAAGTAATTACATTGGATGTTCGGATCTTATAGAACTAGAGCTTCACAGTGAAAAAGAAAGGGAATTTCACCTGGAAATTCCAGATGAGCCTATAAATGAGTCATTGATAGATCAACGAGAAATTGAGTTTGAAGTTGTTGAATATCCAGATAATTCAAATCCCCACCCTCCTCTTGAAAAACCCATATCTTCAGAAAAGATCTTTGACAACCTTGATGAAAACAGTGAAGTAGATCCCTTGACAGTTCCAATTCCAATCTCTAAACCATCAGATGACTTAATACAAGATAATTGGAAAATGGAAGACAATTTCAGTTTATCATTTCCAGATCGTTATGAGTAGTGGTTGGCCTTCCACCATGACAATCATATGAAGAAATTCACAAAAAGTTTACAAAGTTGGTTAGACTTCAAAATTTGGTTGAATAAAGGAAAAAACATGTTGCTTGGGTGTTCTATTCTCAGGAAAAACTCCAAGTTGATAAAACTTGGAAAATGATCTTCAACGAGTCACCTTGGACAGGGACTTTTCAGACACCTGGGGTTTTACCTCATCCATGACATGGCTGGTCCTAATTGTTTCCATCTTAGCCATTTGGATGGTGAACTCTCAAGCTATTTTTCAAATGATGAGCAACTTTGTGTCCAAAGGGGCACCCTTTGTAACGTATCTCTAACTTTTTTCCCTTTGATTCTTTCAATTTTTGTTATTATTTCATTTATATGTATAATTCATTGTATATGATTATTGTCCATGGCATTTCATTTATGGGTTATTATTTTCACATGTACTTATGTTCGTTATTGGTGAGAACTTTGTTTTGCAGATTCCGAAGTTCTCGCTTACTCTACTTCCCAAAGATCGAGCACACGTCCCCATGTGGAGCCAGATGTTGACCACCTATTTCAACTAGGTGTCAACGTCATGTACCATGAATTTATGTACCTTGTGGTACAACATCTTTGAAGACTTATGGCTCAACAAGGTAATTTTGCCCCTAGCACGCCTTTTTGTATACACGGAATGTCCGCTCCCCTGCATGGGATAATAATGTAATATGTCGGCATGTGTCAATTTTTAGTTAGTTTCCTAGGACTTTATCATTAGGGAAGTCCTTTCATTGAGTGTTTTTTATCCTCAGGTAATTAATCTTGCTTTTCAGCGATTTTAATTACCCTGAGTTTTTCACTCAAATAATCCTCCAAAGTGGTGAAAGGTGTTGTAATGATCGAGCCCAAAGGGTGACCGAGGTTTAGAAATGATGTAAATGACCATGCTAGACATCTTCTAGAGTCTTGCGGAATTCCGTTAAGTTTTGATAGGTTTTTTTTAATAATTAAAATTTTTCGTTAATTGGAAATTTTAATTATTTTAGATGTAAAATGTAAAAAATTGGTCCTTGTGGATTTTGTGTAGGGGTGTGAGTACTCAAAACAAATAGATTATGATCCCCTACACCCCCGAACCAAGTTTCAACTCAATTGGACAAGTTTTGTTAGGTCATTGTCCATGAGGAGTCCAAGCTAGTCAGAAGTCGGCAAATAATTGGCCTAGCTAAAAAAGTAAAAAATTGTAAAAATGTCTAAAGTCATGAGAGAAAGTGGGGAAATGATTTCTAATGTATTTCCTAAGTTGGAAAAGTGAAAATCCACTTAGAAGACCTCCCATGCCATGTTAATATTATGGTAGCTGCGGGAGGTATTTACCTCCACGTGTGAACTTGACGAGAATAGAAGACTCCGAGAAGCAAGGAAAACCCTAAATGAGTTGGCTAATAACCCTAGAAGCCTTGTCGGCTCAAGAAGATATTTTATATTAGGTTATTAGCCTCCAAGAGAAGAAGTCATCCAGAAATAATAATAATATACTGAACAGACACATAACCAGAATGAGAAGTCGGCCCTAACAAATCTGGCAGAACCAGTTTAAATACAGGGTGTCAGTTCTCATTTGTCACATCTCAGCAATTGCAGAGAGAGCCAGTTCTGCGCACGGTAGTTCCCAGTTTGGTGTGCACGTGTGGAGGAGAGCTGCAAGAGCAACAACTAGTAGTTTGGGTGTTGGCTTGACTATCTCTTGGCTAGGGTTTGGAACTATCTGATCAGTCTTTTGTGTTGCGCTATCCTTGGGGAGAGGTGCGCTAACCTTTGTTTGGCTATCTAGCCTAGGGTTTGCTTATGGAGGAATTCTCAGTCAAGGTTAAGGTGCTCGAAGGGAGGCTTCGGCCTGTGGTTGGGTGACGAGGGTATCATCAATGGTAAAACGAGCACACCATCTTTTATATTCTAACATGCGAAGCCAACAACCTAAAGTGATGTCTCCCTAGTGAAACGTGCACCCCCCTTGCTCATGAACTTAGGTAAAAGTGAAAATTAAAGTGAGAAAGAGGCCAATACCTAAAGTGCGCCCTTCTTTGAGCCTAACTTCATGTTTGGGTAAGTGTAAAGGGGTTTTCCCCCTTCACATCTCACTCCTCAAACCCAAACTCACTACCAAAACCCTAAAAGTGCCTCTTCCTTGACTTGTTCTCTCTCTCTCTTGGATGAGTGACACTTGTAACTCATCCAAGAGGGGTCTCTCCTCTCTCCCTCATATAAAAGGAAGCCCTCCCTCCTCATTTTGATAGGATTTCTCTCAACAACTCTATTATGTCAAAATCTCTCCCTTCTCTCTCTCTCATTCTCTCCCTTTTTCTCTCATGGTTCTTGGTGCCATTTGACAAATTTTTCTTGGATAATAAAATTGAAGCTTTGGAAGATCTTTTGTGTCTCTTGGAGTATCCTTGGAGCCATTGTATTGAGTTATTCTTGAGGTAATATTGCTGCAATTATTTTCTTGGTATTTCCTTGCATTATTTCACTTTGAGGCATGTTGCCGCCTTATACACACCTTTGGGAGACGTGGAAGAAATCTTCAATCCACTCGGTGTGTCCTTGGGGGCAAGTGAGAGTTAAGGTGCTGTCACCTAATCCTCAACTCCTCCGTCTAGGCCAACTCCTAGCGAA
>ML783078.1:631629-646572 GCA_009831015.1 Picea engelmannii | reverse complement strand
TTAGGGACGTCTCCCTTGGACTTGCCCTCCAGAATAGAAAGAGCTCCCCATCGAGGTGACATTGGGTGGGGAAGCTCCTGTTACGCCGGTCTTGCCCTTGACTCAAGCTTTTCAATCTTTTCTACAAACCGTGCGATAACAGGAATAATGTATAAAATATGAATAGATTAGACGAGATACAATTGAGAATAAGGGCTTGTTTATATACCCACGCAGGGGTGCCCTTAACCAATAGTCATGTCATTTGAGACATGTCCTTTCATTATTAATAGTTATTATTTATTAATTAATTACTATGTTATGAATATCTATTTATATGTATATTTATGTTCATAACATCCTCACAGGCCGACTCACTCAGTTTGTGTCCTGGAGGGTGTCTCACACAACTGTAATCATCAACACTTTATGCCATTAAAATCTGCCAAGTAGGAAGTGATTTAATGCCCCTTTGAAGCTTCTCTCTGAATGGGTTTTAATAGGAAGTTTCACTGTCCATTATTAGCGCATTCATTATACTCCAAAACAGAAAATACCCTCTAATATCTTTAACACCTACTATGTTGAAAGTAAATAAGCAAACTATGACAATTTAACACAAGTGTATTTGGTCAATATGACCCTGGAAAACCTCCATGGGGAAAACCAATCGAATGAAAAATTTCATTACGGAGATCTCATGCAAAAGTACAACAAGAGCAAATACAAAGGAACCTGATACAAATGGCCAACTCCACTTGATCTTGGCCTTGAAGATCCTTTGACGAAGTGCGCCCCCTCTTGGGACTTGCGCCCTTGCTCTTGCTTGCCTACTAGACTTGGTGCTGTGCCCTTGTTTGATCTAAATCTTTGTGCCCTTGCTCATGCCTCAAAGAATAGCGCCCCCACTTCAATGGATGCACCCCCCATCTCCTAGCATGATCTAGCACGCTTTTAACCAACCAACTGCGCCAACCTTCTCATCCTTAGGCTAACCTAGAAAACCAATGGCCAAGATTAGATCTTAGGCCAAACCTCCAATCAATGGTTGAGATTAAATCTCAAACATGACTTAAGTCTCCTAAGCCACTTTTCCTTCATTAATGACATTATAAAATCTTAATGACAGTATAAAATCAAAGTGACTTTATAACTTAAAGTACTTCGTCATTAATGATGTTATAAAGTCAAAGTGACTTTATAATATAAAGTAAAGTGGTGAAGGTCAAAAAGTTCCCCCTTTGTGTTTAGAGACTCACAAACACAAGGAGACCACTTTCCAAGGTACCCAAATCTCAACAGTTGACACCATTGCCTATGGTTTTGGCCCCTTCTTGGTGATATAGAGGTCAACTGTCAATCTATATTGCCAACTCAAGCAAAAATGAATTGTTCTTTGCTTTGATTTTGTCTTCTGTTGACATTATCCTCCATGTTTCTTGTCTTAAAGATAATGTACTCTTCTTTTCTTTCCTTGCAATCAAAAGCATATATGCCTAAACTTGCTGAAATGACATTATCATGTCAATCATTCTCTACTTGGTGAACTGAATACAAAATTAATAATTAGTCATGTTGTTGTAACAGGTATGATGTTTCACAATATACAAAGCAATACATAGCGCTTTCTATTAGGAAAGTTAAATGGAAATATAGGACTTACTTTATCTTCTTTGACATTACAAGTATCAAGATCTGCACTTTCTAGACAATTATCCTAACCTGTATGAAGTAAAACCTACACTTCTACTGGCGTATTTAAAAGTGATATCAGTAATAACCTTTTACTAGATAAGATCAGCGTTTACCTCATTAAATCTGTATCAATATTTTGTTCTTGCTGCAATGCAATTCTGCTGTGTTTTTACATTTTGTTGCCTACTTTTCTTTTAGTTTGCAACTTGATTGCTTCTATAAAGTTTCTCTCGCACTAAACAATATTGAGTATGCAGGACTCGAATTTAACAACTATTAAGAAGTCTGTTCTGGATAAAGAGACCTGCTATATTATTCCACAAAACAAGCTAGGTCAAGATATATTTCTCCGCACCGTTGGGTTTGATGGGCAGCCTGAAGTTAATAGCTTGCCACCTGGAGATGTGATTACTGTCATGGTACCTGCATCTAACAGCATTTGTGACACACACTTGATGGGTAACATAAGAAGATCACTATCAAAACGTGTGGCTATAGTGATCAGTGATGCAAAGGTACGTAGATTAATTTGGGAAAACATGACTAATTAGTGCAGTTACACTTAAACTGTAAGATTTCCATTTCTATTTACAGTTAGTCTCTAAGCTGATTTTTGCTTATTGGAAATGTAGTTACCTAAATGTGAAGGCATTGGTGCTCTTCAGTATATGGTAGCTGTTCGTGTTGTCCCTCAGCAGCTAATGTCTGAGGAAGTTCAACCACAGGTGCAAAGTGCACGAACTCGTTGTATGAACGGTGAGCCAGATTCACCGACGGGAAGTGTTAGGGTGTGCTGGAATGAAGTATTTTACTTTAAGGTGGATGCAGTGGTATGTGCAATCTTGTTAATTAGGAGTTATCATTGCCAAATATGCACTTTTAATGGTTTAACTAAACAAAATTGAACATTTATGTTGCTGTTGAGCAGTTTTAGAAACCAGTGATTTGAGAAGGACCAACAAAAAAACAGAAATATAATGGATTGGGACACCCTCCTTCATTTCTTGGAATGTTGATGTGTTGTGAATGAATTTATTCATTTTGTTTATAAATTATAATAGAAATTGAAGATATCCATTTCACAGGCTGCCTTTACTTTCCCTCTTATACCGCCAAAAATATACTAGAATTAATGCTTATGGTGTTGTTGTGGTCCTAAGACACACCTACAAATGTGGAGAAGTCTCCAACCCACTTGGTGTGTCCTTGGAGGCACAAACCTGAATCCAGACCCACCGTCACCTCAATCTGGACTCCTTCCATCTAGGTTCACTCCTAGGGAAACCAAGGGGGGTAGACCCTATTAAACAATGTGAAGGTTTTATTTAAAATTATAGGAGTTAATTAAATTGTTGATTAGTGTTACACAACCCAATGACCAACAACCAATGCAATTATCAATCTTTCAATGACAAGCAAACATTTATTTATTAAGCCACAATTAGGCTAGAGCCTAAAGATTCCACTTATTCCAATATATATAAAAGAATGATAAGTTTACAAGAATAAAGAAAATTAAGAACTATCTACATAATGAATTAAAAAATAACTTTTTACAACTACTTTAAAACAATGAATCAATAAATAATGCTTATAATTAAATCAATATAAATATTTACACATGAAAATAGCTTGCATAAAAATGAATGGAATGTAAATACTTGAAAATAAATTGCAAGGAAATGTAAATGTTGTGCAATTGTGTAGGTTGCTTTTAGTTAATTTTAAGTTTCTCTTTAACTTAGGGGTTGAGATGTGAGGAGTTGCAAGCCTAAGCTATTTGACTACCCCAAGTCCTTATCCTGTTGGGTGCTCAACCAGAGAACAACAATGTTCTCCCTTAGCTCCACAGTCAAGTCCAAAGTGCTTGGATGCTCAACAAGGAGGACGTTTAGTACTGTGAAACTGTCCTCGGATTCAACCCTTTCTAGCCTCTACAAGTCACCTTATTTTAGTGGCCAAACAATAATGGAGAATGCGTGCCTAATTAGACTAACCACTCAATCCTTTGCCCTTTCTTATTACCCAAGATCTACAAAGTGGCAAGGGGAGAGAATACAGGGCAAAGGTGGGTTAATTTTTTTTTTACTTTGCAACAAAAGAAAATTTTATACACTAGCCAACACGATATTGCAAGATGGCATAGACACTCACATGCAAGGTGTGGGCAAACAAAAATTAATTACTTTAAAATAAATAACTGAAACAAATTAACCACACAACTTTGGCACAAGGTGGAGGACAAAGCCTTCCAATTTTGTGAGAAAGGTGGACAAAATTAACTAAAGCAAAAATCAGAAAATTATTTTTAATCCTAGATGGCACGATTTTGCAAGGATGATAGAGCCAACACAATGCAAGGTGTGGGAAAAAGTTATTAAAATTATTTACAAATTAAACTTGGAAAGAAATAGAAAGTGCAAGTCCAAGAGACTTTCTTGGGTTGCTTACAATAACTTTAGAAAGTGTGAATTGTAGAAAATTCCATGTCGTTGCAGGTTTTCCACTGAAGTGAGATTGTTTTTCTTTCATACATTTTTATGTGTGTGCATTCCTTTTGATCTGAACCAATGTATCATTTCAAGTTTTTGAATTCCAAAAATTTGCCGATCTACATTCTCGCTAAAAAAGATGAACTCTTTTGAATTAACAGGAAGCACACATGATTGAAATCATTGTCACTGATGTGGAAAAAGGTATGTCGATGGCATTCAATATCAAACTTCTTGTTTGTGGATACACTTTATGTTAGTTAACTTTTTGCACTGTTCTCTGATCTTGTGTTAGGCCTCATTGTAATTATAAATAAATCCTTATGGTAAGCAGGCATACATATTGGCTCCTATTCAACCTCGTTAACAAGTGCAATATACTTGGGCAAGAAGACATCAAATGTTTCTGCTCCAAAGGAAGAACTTGATTTGGCTTGGAGACAACTTTGCTCAACAGAAGCCAGAAATGATGTATTCTCATATTTTCATTTATTACTCGAGTGCAAATCTCTATAAATGATACTCAATCTAGAATCTAGAGTCCAATTTGATTTCTATTATTGAAATTTGTTGACTTTGAGGTCATTTTTCTAATCCTCAGTCATTTTCAGCTTGCTATTGATCACTTCTCCTTCCTCTGCAGGAAAGCAAAAGCAGGATGTATCAAGGGAAAATAAGATGTGGTATATTTATTTCATCTATTTTTACTGATGAAATGTATGCCAAAGACCTTTTGTTTGGTACAAAACCTGGAGTTATTCAAATTAGCCCTACCAGAGAAGGTCCTTGGACCACTGTAAATTTGAACTACGCCGCTTCAGCAGTATGCTGGAGAATGGGCCATGACTCTATAGCCAGAGAAGTATCTGTCAAAGGAAGTGACAAATATGTAATTATCAGATCTCTTGTTTCTGTCTTAAATCAAACGGATTTTTCAATTGAGCTGTGTCTTTTCTCTGAGTCTTCAAACTTGCAACTTGAGGACAGTAATGACCATTGTCAGGGTCATGGGCAACAAATTTCAGATAATTTTTCTCAGGATGAAATTTTTGAAAATGAGAAGTATGATCCTTTACTTGGTTGGGGAAGCAGCTGCCCTGGTCATCTTTCACCTTCTGATCCAGGACATTGGAGTATGCGGGATGACTCCTACTCTTCCCAGGTAGAATTTCGTAACTTTCTGAAGCCTTTTGTCACTTTTTAAATTTACATTGTATGAGGTAGGTGTGGCTCATGAAAATACAACAATCCTCTTTTTTTTTCTATTTTTTGGAGAAGGGGAAGTGGGGGCAAGGGAAGGATTTACTGACAATTGAGAATAAAATATAGCTGTTCAATTTGCATGGATTATAATTATAAATATATTAATTGTTTTGATGTATTTTCATAGAATGTCAATATAATTAGTAATTTACATCTGGAAGAGATCAACAAAAGGCCGTGTTTGTTGAAAGAAAAAGATGGAGTTGTTATGGCATAAATCTGAAATGCATAAATACGTCATGGATGTCATAATATTTTTGTTTCATTTACTCAAAATATTGGTATAAAGATGGGATTCTTTTTCCTTTTTCATATACTGCTCTCTCTTAGGCTGATATGTGTCTGAGACTCTTAGTCTTGGAATTGCAAGCTTGTATCTGCCTTCTTCAGAAAAGTAGTATGTCTTGCCCAGTAAAAGAGTTCTGTATAACAGAGGTCCTTTCTCATCAATTAGTTGAAGAAGTTATTATTTTCCCATTGAAGGGCCAACTGTATAACTTTGTATTGAAAATGACCCAGAAATAGCTATGTAACTTAAATAGGCAAAGACACCTCTAAGGTTATTCTGGATTTTTTGTGTGAGAAGACTAGGATGATAATTTTTTGTTGGTACATGCTTACTTTTGTCTTGGATGATACAGGACTTCCCAGAAATTCAATTGCCACCTAGCTGGGAGTGGGCTAGTGATTGGCATATTGATAACACAAGCTCATCTTCTCCTGAAGGTTGGACATACGGATTTGATTTTCGGCATTTAAAGTGGCCACCTCCATTTGATCCTGAAGGTCCCATGCTCTTTGTCAGGCGAAGGCGATGGGTACGGACAAGACAGCATATATCCAGAGACGATAGACACTCATTTTCTGTAGGGATATTAAGGGCAGGAGATGTAACTTCTTTACCTGTATCATGTTTGCGTCGCTTTGGTCCAAAATATATTTTGAAATTTAAACCATGCAATTTAAATGGTGTGGATGAATATCTTTGGAGCCATGTATTGAATTACAGAGGGAGACATGACAGTGCTTCAAAGCATGTGAGTATGCCCGATATATTGGTTTCTTCACTCATGGAAACTGAGGAACTTGTGTACTCCCCTGCAAAAGAGGCCAATGTAACAACTCACAGGAATGGTTTATGGTTTTGCCTGAGTGTAAAGGCTACTGAAATTGGAAAGGATGTTCGTTTGGACCCCATAAGGGACTGGAAACTCGTGCTTACTGCTCCATTAACTTTAATTAGCTTTCTTCCAGTATCTTCTGAGTTTTCTGTTCTTGAAAAGCTTTCCGGGGGTGAGTTGTCTGTTCGCTATAGGGGGGTGGTCAAATCTGGAGAAACAATTAAGGTTTATTCTGCTGATCTTCGGAACCCTCTTTATTTTTCTTTGATGCCACAAGGTGGCTGGCAGCCAGTACATGTATGTTGCTTTTAGCAGATTTTGTTTCTTGTTTATTTTAACGCCTCAATTTATAGTTTTTTAAGAATTTTTTTTTCCTGAGATAAAGTAATGTATTTACGAAGTCATGTCTGTTTTTGAAGGAGGCTGCTCTGATTTCACATCCTACAAAGGATCTGGCTCAGTACCTGATATTGAAGAATTCATACTCTGGCAGGTCAGCTTCTTGCTATATACAGATCATTAATATAGTTCTTTCATAACAAAACTAGGTGAAGTAATTCTAAGCAAACGACAGTCAAGTATGTTAACTTTATTGGTCTAAGCACGATGGAGCTAACTTTATTGGTCTAAGCACGATGGAGCTAAGACAATTATGGTAGAATAAAAGTAGCATGTTCATATTAAGAAGGAATGATCTGATTTCGTTTTGATATATCTGATGTGGACTGTTGCAGGATGGTTCAAGTTATTCTTGAACACAATAAAGATGGGAAGGATACAGTTGCAAAGATTCTTAAAATCTACACACCATATTGGCTAGAATGTGTCAGATGTCCTCCATTGCAACTTAGGCTTGTTGGTATGGACCATACAAGGAGATTAAAATCTAGTATAAATACCGGTAATGAAAAGATTCTGGAACAAATCAATCAGGATGAGTTGCAGGCTGGTTGCACTATAATTTCAACATTTGATCCTAAATCTATGGAGCTCTCAATTGCATTGAGTGATTCTGGCAAACTTTGTTTTAGTCATGCTATGGCACTTTCTCCTCTTAGTGATTTGGTAAGGTCATGATGGTATTGCATATTTAATGTATGCTTGCTTTTAAGCTTTCCTAAATTATTGTCTAATGAAAATCTGCTGTGTTTCCTTCAGGATGGCTCAGTAGATCTTAAAGCACATGACGGAAATGGCAATGTTATAAGGTTATTTGTTTCAACAAAACCATGCCCCTATCAATCTGCCCCGACAAAGGTATCTGCTCAGATTACACAGGTTTATTTTACACCCTCTGGACTACCTGGAGGCATTAATAGTTTAACCGGTGTTCGTGGCAGGTTATTTGTGTTCATCCCTACATGACGTTCACAAACAGAACTGGCCAATGTCTGTATATCAAGCTGAACAGCAATGACCAACCAAAACCTCTTCACGCATCAGACTGGAGGGTAGCATACTGCATGGTTGATACAGAGGAAACAGAAAAGTTACAGGTAATTTGCCAAAGAATAGTTGTCATCATGCGTACATTCTGTTCTGTATGCCATATTTTGTCATTACTGCTGCTAAGGAATGAAGTACTGTAATTATAGACAATTGTACTTTATTTTTATTATTTAGTTAGTGATATGGAAGATCAAACGAGGGCAATGGGATATGATTACTCTGTTTTGAATTTCCATAATCATGGAAAATGTTACTTTCACATTTTCTGTAACACTAAATTCTATCTTGCCTGAGCTCTACTCTATCTCTCAGTGTTATATTGAAAATAATCCTTTCAGGTTCGATTGGAGAATACAAAATGGTCTTATTCTTTTGCTATCAAAGAGGATACCATTAATGTGGTGATGCGGCAGGAAGATGGTATGAGACAATATATAAGAGCTGAAATTCGAGGTTATGAGGAGGGATCACGATTCTTGATTGTGTTTCGTCTAGGATCAAATAATGGTCCTTTTAGGTAATGCTATAACTGTTCAGGAATATACTGTGTGGTACTTTTGATTCCTTCATGCATCGAATTGTTTAGTATCTTTCCTTGAGGATTCGTATGATTTGTTAATTTTACAGGATAGAGAACCGTACAAATATGAAGCTGATTAAGCATCGGCAGTCTGGACTTGATGATGGCGCATGGCAGCTCTTAAAACCATTATCAACTATAAATTTTGCTTGGGAGGACCCTTATGGTCAGCACCTTCTTGATGTCCTTGTGGAGCGTGCAGATACATCTAGCGTTTTGACAGTGGACATTGATAAAGTTGGTGATTTTTATCCCCGAGATGAATCTGTTACTACTGGTGTCTGGATTCGTGTTATTGAAGTTCAAGATATCAAGGTTGTGAGGTTCTTTGATGACAAAAGAAATCCTAAGGAAATATATACTTCTGAAGAAAAGACACAATCAGCAAATGCTGTCGAGTCAGTTTTCCAGATACAAAGCAGGACACAGTCCAGTATGACACATCTAGAACTCATATTGGAAGTCGGAATTGTGGGTGTATCAATTGTGGATCAAAGACCAAAAGAGATTTTGTATCTTTACCTGCAGCGAGTATTTGTTTCTTATTCAATTGGTTATACAACTAGGTAAGTATTTTTTTTTAGCAAGTACTCTCCTTGTGGGGTGAGAAAGATCTAATGTTAAAATGGAGAATGGCATTATTTTTAGTGTGCTTTTATGGATGTGGACTCTAAATTATCTTTTGTTTTATACTGTGAACATTAGTCCGTCAATGGTCAATAACGATTTTTTTTTTTAAATACATCATATATTTACAGGAAAATATTTACATCAGCAAAGTAAAAAGGTGGAAGGGTATATACAATGGAACTTGTTGCTGTCCTTATACACACTTGGTGAGCTAAGTCCAACTCACTTAGTGTGTCCTTGGAGGCACAATGCCTAGGTTCAAAGCCCACTGTCACCTCGACTTGAACCTCTTCCGTCCAAGCCTACTCCTAGGGAAGCCATGGGGGGTAGACTCTAGTTACTGTGTGAAATTAAGAGTTAAATTCTAGGAGTTGATTTTAATTAGTTAATGGTTTGGGGGAATCTAGCCTATATGAGAGACAAACAATGCAAAGTGTAATAGTTTAATGCAAAGGAAAACCCTTTTCCTAAGACAACTAAGACTAGTGCCTAAGGTTGGGCAAGGGGTCAACTAAAGTTAAAATAAAGTTAAAAGGAGTTAGGAATCTACAAAAGATTAAAACTGTGATGTCCCGTTCCCAAGAGTAGGCTAGCAGGGAGTGACTTAGTAGTCTATGTGTTCCCGTAGACTATAGTCAGGCACAAACAGGGAACAAGATGGAGAAATAAGGGTGTATTGATGGTTAAACGATGAATTAAGCCAAAAAACTTAGGGAAAGTCACTTAAGCCTAAGTCAACGAAGAATTAGAATGAAAAGGTGCTAAAGGGGGACTTAATTAATTAATTGTTCACCTTAGGAGGAAAAACGCCTAGCTTAAGTGAGGTCAATGGTGAATTAGATTGGAAGGGTATAAAAGGAGGAATTTGACCTAATTCCTGATTATGCATTTTTATGATTTGATGTTGAGAGTTCCCAGAGGAGGAAGAGAGTCGACTTTACTTTTTTGTGGATCTCTGGAGGAAACCACCACCATTGATCGGTTTCGGTGTTGAGAGACACACCCTAGCCCATCGGAGATACCATCTAGGTATTTCATTGTGCTATTAAGGAGTATCCAGTTGCAGTGTGCACAACTCATCCAGTGAGGGTGCAAGTCAGATTGAGGGTTTGTGGAGCTGCACGAGGTCTGAGCTCAGATTGCATTTTCCTTCCGACCTAGTTGATATCCAACCAGGTCGCTTAGATTGAGCCACTTTCCATCAGATTCTGACGGTGGAATCTTGTAGGGCACATCATCCAACCATTTAGGGTGCAGCTCTTCTGGCAGGACATTTGAGGTTGCAGACGGAGCATCAGAGCAAATTCGGGGAAACCCTCCCGATACAGTTCCGCATTTGGCGAGACGATCGTTTTGAGTCATATAGCAGCTGATTCCGTTGGTGGAATCATTTGGGGCGCATCCAGTGTCCCAGGAAGTGCGCAAACCCCCCCAGGGGTCGAGATCCAGTGCCTCAGAGACCAGATTTGACATCTGATACTCATCCATTTCAGTCTAGAGGTCAGGGCACTTCTATTGGGACAATTTCCAGCTCATTTCGACGAGTCTAACCTTCCGGACGAGTTTTCCAGTTTGTAGCGGTTAAGTACTTCTCCGAAATCGCCTATTTTGCCGATCTATCCGTGCATGCATCAAATCTGCCTTCATCTTCTGATCACGGGTATTTTTATGCTATTTGCTTGTATTCTAGTGACGATCCGTGAGATCTAACTGACGACTATACTCTATATTTCCAGTATGTTATTGTATTTCCATGCTTGAGTCGTATAATACATATTATTGGGCAGTTGATGTTCTTTATTTCTGCATGCATCCTCTATATACTGTTTAAACCAGAAATATACAACATGCACATGCAATAACCATAAACATCTCAAACACAACTGAAACGCATCCAGAAACCCCCAGAGTATCAGATCTGAAGATAAAACACATCCCAAAACCCCCAGTGTATTAGATCTGCGAGAAGAACATTAGATTAGTAGAAAATATCTTGATCAACGGGATCAGGGATATTTCAGTGGTATCAGAGCTTTAGTCCTGCCAGCCTGTGACTAAAGACAATGAGTACAGCAGAAGAACCAGATGGGTGTGAGCACGTAGGTGACGAATATGTCACTTACAACAGGCGCAAGGAAAGAAGGCTTAGGCCTAAATTTCCTCCTTTCCCTCCCAGTTCAGAGGAAGAGGAAGAGGCACACATAGAAGTAGAGAGAAGAGCAGAGCGTGAGGCCGATCGCGAAGCAGAGAGGATACTAGGTGACAGATATGAACGACCAGAGGGTAGTGGTAAGGCACCCATGGAACGAGAGGCAACCTTCATGTACGTTATCAATGATATGTTAGCTAGTCAGTGGACCATGTCACAGTCCTTGGCTCAGGTGGCTGATAGATTGGCTATGGTGGATATTCTGGGCACCCAAGCCCCACATGCAGTATAAGGGAACTCAGGGGTAGGTAGTAGACCCCAGTCACCCACTCGCACATATACTTTTGCGAGTAGGATTCCCCGATCGTTGTTTCCCAATTTCCAGAGGGCGCCCTCGGCAACAACACAGTTGCCGATAGCACAGAGACCACCCACTCATGTAGAGGATACTGCAGAGTATCGGAGGGAGTATGCAGCATTGGGCCGTGACTTCCATCAGGATATAACCTTAGTCGAGTATTGTGGACTTAGACTCAGGAACCGCCCTAGAGAGCCACAGAGGGGAGGGCAACAGCCGTAGCAACAGCAGGGGCATAACATTGATTTCATCTGAAAAGTTAGTAAACTCACCATACCTTCTTTTGATAGATCGTCCAAATGCATCGATAGAGCTTGGGTACAGAAGCTAGACACCTACTACAAGCTCAACCAGATGACCGAATCAAAAGCCATCAGTTTCGCTACCTTATACTTGGAGGGTGAGGCACACAAGTGATGGTATCATGGATTGGTGACACTGGGCCACAGTTGCATCACCTCCTACAGTGAGTTCATAGAGAGACTCATGGATAGATTTGATAGGAGGGATCCAGAGATCCATTTCAGAGATCTAGCCCAGTTGAGACAAACTGGCATAGTAGAGACATTCATCTCAGAGTTTCAGAGGGTAGCAGTGGTACAAGTGCGTATCTCGACATGTCTCTGTGAACTATCACTCCTAACGCTATGCTCCGACATACTCATGTCGTCTCTCATAGACTCATGTTGCATCATAGAACCTGGGCATATTGCTGGATCAACCTCTACCTGGAGGTCAACCACTCCCAGAACACAAATGTAAGTGTTCTCCATCAACTGGTGCTTGTCTGCTAGAACACCAACATCTCCTAGCAACGTGATTGAATGATATATCTAAGTGTCCATTAAGACAGATGAAGTGGATCTATGACGAATCT
The DNA here is from genome assembly GCA_009831015.1 of Picea engelmannii. NCBI lineage: Eukaryota > Viridiplantae > Streptophyta > Pinopsida > Pinales > Pinaceae > Picea > Picea engelmannii. Next base: position 633,979 of record ML783078.1, on the reverse strand, counting down.
CCTCAAGATGCTCATCTGACCTAGACTCTAATTCTTGAAGGGCTGTCTGTGTTCCTCTCAAGAATCCTCGAGTGCTCTCTAACTCCTGAGTAAGTCTGTCCACCTCTAACTCCTGCTCCCTCAGAGCCTCATGATACATCTCACCAATCCGTAATAGGTAATCCCTGTCAGTCAACAACCGTTGGTAGTCGGTCTTCATCACAGATACCCTCTCCCTGAGAGTATGAAAACCATCCATGGAAAATCCCTCATCTGAACTACCATGTGCCACTGATGCTCTCCAACAGTAATCTGCCATCAATGCCTTCATGTCATCACTGTGCCTAGTGGTTGCCATGATCATATCCTCACCGACTCTCAACTGTGCTGCTAAGTGGTGTGACTCCTGATCACAGTCATGTTGAGGTGCCACCTCACGTCTCTCACTGCTAGTGCCATCACTGGTATCCCCAACAATACTCTCTGCAGAAGATAAAGTGCTGAACTGCCCACTCTCTACTGTGCCACTGGGTCTGCCCATATGTGACTGCACATCATCCTCAACTGCTAGCTCCCTCTGAATCATACTGTATTCGGTGTGAGCAACTGTATACTCTTGTGCACTCACCCTGCTACTATCATCTGCGCCTGGATCCCATATAGATGTGTCCAGGCACGTATTATGGTCATCCTGATGGATAAAGAGTGCATCCTCATCAATGCAGGCCAATCCTGGAAGCAAGTGCCCCATCAAGCTGTAAGTCTCCATAGTCTGCTCAACTAATGGAGTCTTCGAAAGAGGTGACTCAATCTCCTCATGATGATAGGTATGTATAAGGTCCACTGTCTCCAAGTCATGTCTCTCCTCCTGGGTCTCGGGATCCTTTTGTCCATGGTGTGCATCCCTCACACATGGCTCCTCCATCACATCTGAAATGCCATTGATATCCTCCTGTGACATGGCTATCATGGGTGTTTGAAAGGATGATAAATGTGTCACGACCCTCGTAGGAAGCTCATCAGATCTAGGTGCCAACACGTGTAAATCCATACTAGTGTCATCACTCTGCTGAGGTGTAGAGTCATCAACACCATGTGATATGTTTGCTGAAACACCGGTGTTGCCCTCCTGTTCCTCCGACTGTCTATCCTCTACACAAGGGTCACCATCCTCCCCAATCATGCCATAATCACTAGTATCTACAAGTGTGCAAGAGTCACTATCCTCCTCAAGCGTGTCAGGATCACTAGGATCTGTGCAAGAGTCACTAGCATCATTGCCCTGCTCTACATAAGCATCTAGCTCTAGCTCTGTGTCCTCACACACCTCATCATCACTGTCATAGTGCACTTCAATAATGTGCTTCTTACCCTTACCCCTACACCTATGATCTGGTTCCCAAGGCACCTTGCAACTGTAGCAAAATTGCGTGCTCCTAATGGGTGTGGGGTTTCTCTATTCTTCCCTCCTAATGGGTGTGGGGTTTCTCTGTTCTTCCCTCCTAATGGGCGTGGGGTTCCTCCAAAAGGATGCTATGTTTTCCTCCATTTCGTTGACCCTGTTGTCGCACAGTTTGTAGTTTAAGTCATAGGCTAAAGGATAGAGGACAAACTGGCGTAATAGGAACCTTCCCCACCCAATGTCACCTCGATGGGGAGGTTCTTTCTGTTTAGGGAGGTTAGCCTAGGGGAGACATCCCCGGTAACCTGGGGTTTGAAGAAGCAGCAGATACAAGGTCAAGTTTTAAGAGTTCCCTCCTCACAGGTGACCACCAGTGTCAGATAGTTCGGCTAATCAACCAATAAAAGAAGTGTATGCCCTGTTGAAAACACCTGCCCGGAACAAGACAATAGCAACACAATATATATATTTGCAAGCTATAACTCAAAGGGTTAGTACTTCTTTAGCTATTTGATTTTATTCAATAAGCAATGCAATAGATACAAGATGAAGTCAACGTTTTGTTAATTAGCTTATGAAAGATTATCAATTCATCAATATCTACCAAGATGACTAAGCCGATAGTATATCCAATCAATAATTTGTTCAATAAGTGCTTGAAATCATCACTCAATTGCTTATATTACACTTTTGCTGCGTCAAGATGAGATATTCAACTATGACGTTAGCCTTTATTAGGTTAGCAATGTTAGTTAGGGTTTTAGAAATTAAAGTTTTAAAGGTAGTTTTGTACAGTAGAGCTTCAACGTTGGAGATCAAATCAGTGCCTTAGGGTATATGGAGTCAAAAATAAGGGCACAAGGTCTCGGGAGGATAATAACTTAGAGACTAGAAGGTAGGGTTCTATGGTGCTGCAAAGGCAGGGCCCTAGAATCAAAACCCTAGGGGAAAGAGGCTCACTCCGGTGTT
>ML783078.1:606101-624992 GCA_009831015.1 Picea engelmannii | reverse complement strand
ACCCACTTTCCTTAGTTGCTTTATGTCTATTAATTCACCCACATTGTGAATTAATTGTCACTTTATGACTTAAGTGACATATTTCACTTTTGACTTAAAACTCCTAAGTCAAAGTGAAATTAGAATCATAAAGTAAAGTATGCCTTGGCGTGGTGACCAGAGCTGACAGTGTTACCCACGAGTATTTTCTCAGAAATGATAAGGCTGGCTCGTGAGGAGACCCCCTTTCCCTTGGCCATGCAACCAAGGGTCATTGCCCTGGCGTGGTGACAAGATAATGGCAATGTCATACTGCTAGATACCTATGAACATAATGGGTCGGCTCGTGATGAGACCTCCCATCCTCTTGGCTAGGTCTTGTTTTATTATTTTTCTTCGTTTCCCTTTTGTTTCTTATCGAGAGGCTTTTATTGCCTTCTCGGGGATCCCTGGGTGAGGCATCTCTAGGTTTTATTTCCTATGGCTTTTATCTTTTACCAACTTCTTTTACCTCCTGGGCCTTTAGCCCCTTCTTCCCACAGGATAAAGTGTAACCCCTCAAATAGGTCAGTCTAATTCCTGGACTAGGGGAATGGGATAGATGTATGGGAGATAAGATGTAAAATGATAATATGGTGGGAGCGGACGATGGCTCTTCAAATCCCCCCTAGTGGCTAACCAAAACTTATGGGTACAAGCTTGCTAGGGCACCCCGTTAATCCCCCCAACAATGGTCAAGTGGGTTAGTGGAAGATCCAAGCAGTTGTCAGAAATGTAAGGAAACTGATGCATATATCTGAAAGTTATAATGATCAAACATGACACATACCATGATACCTGGACCAATTACCTCATGGAGCAAGAGACTTCTCCGATGCAAGTCCAAGCCGATGGTGATGGATGCTGCTGCTGCTGGCAGGACAAGTCTGATGAAGAAGAAGAAGGATGGGCCCTCCAGGGCCATACTCAGGTCAATCCTGCTCTCGGTACTCCATGTCTAGGACCTGTGGGCCTCGAGACATGATCTCCTAGTTATCCCTAGAAATCGGGGGTAACAGACCCAACATGTAATCTCTTCTTTGCTCCAACTAGGATTTTTATAGGACAAGAACCATTGGAATGGTAATAGCCCCTTGAAATTCTCATTGAGGGTTTCATATTCCCTCTCACACTCTACAATCTTGCTAATAATATTCATCTTCATCGTAACTCTGCTAATCCCCACTGGCTGGCAGGAATCTAGGCTCTGATACCACTGTAATGTTCCCAAGCCAATATGCCAGGATCATCACGGTTTTGGGTGTCTTTTTAAAGTTTTATTGGTTGTGGAATTTCGTCAAACATTTTGCTGATTTACTTGTTTGTATGTGTTTACTTGCAGGTTGACCTCTTGATTTCGGCCTTAGGGTTTATGTTGATGATTTATATGTGTGTTGCAGTAATAAACAAGAAGAGACTGTAATGGAACATACCTCAACCATGTGCAAGATCAACAATATGATAGACAAGCCCAAAACACCTTATATCTGATTTTATTCATAAATAGAAGAACCTGATACAATGAAGATGCCGATCTGGAATGCTCAACAGATGGCTCCAATAAAGATGATAGAAGCTGCTACAAAATGCTCCAGTAGAAGACCACAAGCCTCCAAAGGATGGATAACAATGAAGACCAATACACGAGTGAGATCTGAGTCGTATGAAGTACCAATCCTCAAGCTGGAAGATGCCACGCCCTGCTGGATCACTGAATAGCCTCAACAATTCGGCCCTGCTGCCAAAGATGTCCAACTGCTCCAATGAAGATGCCAAATAGTAGATCGGGTAACTGGAAGAACAACCCAGGTGCTCAAATCTCCAATATCCTCTCCAAACTCATGGATCTGCCTCTCCTCCAAGGAATGGTGCACCCCCCTAGATGCCTGAAACGCTAGATAATTCGATCTCCCTCCTAGAGACCTCCAAAGGCTCCACAAAACTGCTAGAATGATAGATTGGGACACGACAATGAAAACCCAAGTGCTCAAATCATCAAAGGACCTACTAGACCCTTGGATCTAGCCACCCTCCAAAGAATGATGTGCCCTCCTCTTGGGAATTCATCCCACTCTCAATACAAATAAATCCTCCACCAAAATACCTCCGGAATCCACCAAGAATAGTGCTATGACACCTGCGAAGGAAACCTAATACCTGGAATTCCCAAAATCTCTTCTCCTCAGTTAGATCGAATCCTCCCTCAATGGACGGTGCGCCCCTCTTGTTGGAAACCCAGAACTGGTGCGCGCTCTCTCTTTCTGCACATGTAACTGGTGTAGAATCCTCCTGCAACTGAGTAGATCTGGACTAGAATGGTGTGGGGGAGTATTGCATCCCCGAGACCAAGCTTAGGACAAGCTAGGTGGAATCTTTCACCATCGAATCGTCCTCTAGGGTTTGTTAAGTCAAAATCCTCAAAACCCCCAAGAGATGGGCCCTCTAGCTAGAAGCCAGGTATCCAAATGATAAACATACATGAATGAATCAATAGACGCCCTTGCCTTTCCTTTATACTTCCTGCTCACGTTGTTCGTCCAAAGTGAATTTCATTTTATTAATATTTAATTAATTAAGTCACTTTAATTAATTAATTAACCTTTTTACCTCTAAAAAGCGCCTTATCTCTACTTGTGGCTTCCCTGGCCACTGAAAGTCACTTCTCACCATCCCATCCTGTAGTGTTTCTCCTCCCGAATCCAATGAGCTATTACACTGAGAGGTTCCTCCAAGTATTGTGCCCAAAATGACCTCTTAAGTGAATTTTCTTAACTTATAACTCAAAATACTCAAAATCATGGAAATCGTCGGAATGCAACGAAACCAAAGCCAACATATGCAGAATGGATCATAATGATGAAATGGGATGAGCGATGCAAGCCGAACCCCAAAATACCTCTCAATCATCTCTGTACTCGATGTAACCTCCATCTGGCTACTCTGGTCATCATAAACCTCTGTAATATAATGATGTCCCAAAGTGGGGACATTACAGATTCATTCCCATCAACAATTGTGCTATTCTTGTCTGGTTTTCGTCTACCTTCTTCAAGGTCTCAGATATTTCGGCCTGCCCCCTATGGATTGCCTCCTGGTTTTCTTGTAAATGGTTGACCAATGTACTCTCTGTCTGGATTATGGACTTACGGAACTCCTGTGCTAAGATTGCCAAGCCTTGTGGCTTAATGTCATCACCTGAACCCTCCATCTCGACTTCTGTCTCACTTGTCTGTTTCTTCCTTCGGCCCATATAAATACCATTGAATTTTTGCATGCACTAATCCTCACAGGATGGGAGGGTCAGAGCTCTGATACCACTATAATGTTTCGAAGCCAATTTTTTCGCTTGGAACACTAACTAACCACTGAATTGACTGTTTGATTGTTTGTATGTGCAGGTTGGCCTCTCAAATTTCGGCCTTAGGGTTATATTCAGTTATTCAACATAGATCATGAAGATATACTCAATACAAATGCAAGGTCTAATCAATACACAAGATATGGAACTCCAAAAAGCATAGATCTGATCTTATTATTATGAAAAGCAAGAACCTGATACAATATGGAAGCAAATCTGGAATAACATCAGATGGCTCCAAGATAGAAGATATGAGCTGCTACAAAATGCTCCCGACAATACAAAATAAGCCTCCAAAGGCCAAATGTGTGGTGAAGACCAAATACAATAAGCGCTAGGGTCACGTCCAACCCGCCTAGCTGCTAGCACGTCCTGCTGGATGGATGAGAAGGCCAAGGTTTCGACCCAGCTGAAGGAGGTCTCTAAATGATGCCAAACTTCACCAAAAGATAGATCAGGGTAAGGGAAATCCCTCCCTGAAGTTTGAAGTCCAAATGCCAAGTCTTCCCCTTCCAAACTGCCAAAACCCTAACCAATACTGTGCCCTCCCGAAACCCTGAAATGCTCAATAATTCAGCCCTGATGAAGGAGGCCTCCAAATCCCTTGAAACTCTCCAAAAATGTAGATCGGGTTGCCACAAGCCCCTAGGAGAAGTCCCAGGGTCAGATCTGAGATGTAACTCTCTCAAACTGCCAAGATCTGAATCACAGTTGCGCCCTCCTTTTCTCCAAACCGTCCCAAAGCTGTAGAAAATGATCTAGCCGAAGTAGCTCTCCCAAAATGCTCCAAAACTGACGATCAAGGTCCTGCAAGTAAAGCCCAAATGCTAGAATGTCTCTAGACCCCGTCACAAGGTTGGATCAAACTCTCCCTCATGAAATGATGCGCCCTTGCTGGAAAAACCCTCAATGGTATGGCCCTGCTGCCCTCCTGGATCGATGATGGAACCTGTTGAAACTATAGAATGGTGTGGGTGGAGTATTTCATCCCCGAGACCAAGCTTGGAACAAGGTGAGTGGAATCTTTCACCACTAAGTTGTTCTCTAGAGTTTGTAATCTCAAAACCCTCAAAACTGTGGCTCAAGAGCTCAATAACCAAATACAATGATATCCAAGGTGAGTGTGAGGTGCGCCCTAGGCTTTCATTTATACTTCTTTTTTGTTTCTCTGTTGAGTTAAGTTAACCTCTAGGGTCAACTCCTAACTCAACCTCAAGTGGTCTATTCCTTCATTGAGTTACTCTTTTACCCTTTTTACCCTTTTCCAAGTCAACTTCAAAATATAATATTGAATTAGATGACCTTTCCCCATGCTGTATGAGACTATGGCCTAGTGGGGATGTCTAGACCACTAAGTCTTCCCAGACCTCTTCATCATTAGGTGGGGGACATTACAAGAGGCAAGGCTTACCGAAAAGTGTCTTCTTTTAGGAGAATTGACTCAGTGTTCCCTGACAACGGTGCCAAAATGTTATCGCGTAGTTTGTAGTCATGGTAGTAAACGGATGAAAGGAGATCAAACTGGCGTAACTGAACCAATCCCACCACTGTCACCTCAATGGGAAGGTTCTTTCTGTTTAATGAGGTAATGCCCAGGGGAGACGTCCACGGTGACCTGGGGTTTTGAGAAGGCAAAAGGCTTAAGAGCTAAAAGATAATTTCCCCCTCACAAGTCACCACCGAACAGAAAGTCTGGCTTATAGCCAATAAAGATGAAAGATAACCGGAAGTAATAACCAATAAGAGAACTTGCCCGACACAAAGCAATAATGAAACTACATGCGCAAGCTTGCTTTCTGGTTAGTACTTCATATAATCAATGACTTTCTGATAATAAGCAATTGATAAACAATATTATTGTTGAAGCAAATCAAAGTTGTACAATGGCAATGATTACAATATATATCACTTCCCAATAAATGCTAATGAAGCTTCACAATAAACAATGGGAATTTATCATTAATGTAACAAATATTTGAAGCAATGTCTTAGCTAGTCATTCAATTGCTTTAGAGACAAATAGATGCTGCAATAAATGTATTTATAACACAAGTAATAGCTAGCAGCAATAGGGTTAGAAAATTAGTCTAGGCTAAGGTTAGAAAAGTTAGTAAGAGATTGCTTAAAGTGTTTAGAAGTTGTTTAAGATCAAAGTACTCAACACATAAGGCCTTAGATCAGTACGTTGCTAGGGTATATGGAGTCAAAGAGAGGACGCAAAGGCTGAAGGACTAAGTGATATTGAAAATTCAAAGACAAGAGGGTAAAGTGTTGAGGTGTTGCTAAAGCAAGGCCTCAACAACAAAACCCTAGGGGAGAGAGGCTCACTTTGTTGTAGAAACCCTAGGCATCAGTGCTCTCTCCTCCTTCTTTAGCTCTAAGGAAATAAATAAAATGGCTAGCTTGAATAATGGTTGATAAGAGCTAAGACAAGAGGTTTTGCAAGCAATGTGTTGTTGAAGCAAGGCTTTACTAGACAAACCCTAGGGAAAAACGACTCACCAGGTGTAGAAACCCTAGGCCTTGGTGCATCTTTCTCCTTAGCTCAACAACAAGAGTGAAACGGCTAGGCTAGAAGAAAGGATAGAGTGTTGCTATGGCAAGGCTCTATCTTCTTCATGCAAATCAAATGGCTAAAAATCTTAGTGGGGACATGAGACAAGGACATTAACTAGTGCTTGTCACCTAGGGTTTGATTCAAGAAATTATAATAACATATGCAAGTAAATAGAACTAAAACCATTTAATTAAGAAGTGTTTGCAGAAATTCACTTACATAAACCAAGAAACCATGTAGAAAAACCCTAGTTGTAACACCTTCCCCCAAGAGAAATACCAAAAATGCCAATAAAAGTCTTCCTTCAACAAGTGCACCTCAAAATTTCAGCCAATAACCCTACGAAGGGCGCAAATTTCAGACCTCACTAATCAGTGAGTGAGAGATAATGAAAAAATGAGAGTAAAAACCCTCAATATATACCATACCAATGACCTTAATTAAATTTTAGGTCATCAAAAGGCCGACAAGGCCAAAATACACAATAATATTGTTTTACATTAAAATGTTATAAACTAAACCCTAATCAAGCAAAAGCAAGACGTCATGCCCCTTCTAGGGTGACGTTAGCCCTTTCTAGGGAAAATGCAGCCTCCTAGAGCAAAATGTTAGCCCTCCTTGGGATTCTCCAACCTGCCACACGTGCCAAATTGCCCTGCCTGTCTGCCAAAATGTCCATGAAGCAAGGATGACGTCATGAACCTCCTGGGTGACGTCCTAGGCCTTCCAAGGCCAACGTTCCAATGAAAAGGGCACAACCCCCTAGGTACAGGTCTACTCAGCTGCCTCTACTGGATCCTTCTGCTCTTCCCTGGTGCAAACACTCTGCCCTGTCTTTGCCTCCTACTGGGGTCTCAACATCCATCGGGTGGGATCTTCAGCTCCATGGAGGTTCGAACTAATCATCTCCCCATGTGTACCTGTCCAATGTGGTAACTGTTCGTTGGGCATGATCCTGCATATCAATAGATACGCCCTCCATGGGATGATAAGTCACATGGATCTTAGCAATGTCAATCACATTTAATCATCAATATTATTAAACATGTGCATAAAAAACCCCTTTACCCCAGTCAAGTGCTCAAAGACATTATACACGTCTGCAATGCAAGTTTGGAGGAAGTGACAGGGCATCCTATTGGGCTAGTGTCCACTGGAAGAGGGATTTTTTTGGAAAGGATTAAATCCAAGTCATGCAAGTGGGTGAGGTGGATAGGGATGCCTAGGCAAAGGGGCAGTGATAGCAGGGATGGCTTACCGGTGGGTGCCTCCGTAGAGGGTGAGCTGCACCTTTCATGGATGCAAATGTTTCCAAGCCCATTCATGCCTTTTATCTTATTCTTTTTCTTTCAAGAAGCTAGTCAGGGGACACTGCCCTGGCTTGGTGACCAGTGGTGGCAATGTTAGCCACAAGCATTTCACGGAAATGAGAAGGCTGGCTCGTGATGAGACCCCTTTTCTCTTGGTTATGCCACCAAGAGCCACTACCCTGGCGTGGTGACTAGATGCTGATAGTGTCATACCGCTAGATGCTCATGGACAGAATAGGCTGGTTCGTGTTGAGACCCCCTATCCTCTAACCAGGTCTTGTCTTATTGTTTTTTTACGCTTTTTATTGCTTTTTTCTTTCAAGAAGCTAGTCAGGGGACACTGCCCTGGCTTGGTGACTAGTGGTGGCAATGTTAGCCACAGGCATTTCATGGAAATGAGAAGGTTGGCTTGTGATGAGACCCCCTTTCTTTTGGCTATGCCACCAAGAGCCACTACCCTGGCGTGGTGACCAGATGCTGGTAGTGTCATACCGCCAGATGCTCATGGACCTAATAGGCTCGCTTGTGATGAGACCCCCTATCCCTCAACTAGGTCTTGTTTTATTATTTTTCACGGGTCCCTCTGTTTCTTGCTGAGAAGCTTTTATTGCTTTCTCGGGGATCCATGGGCGAAGCATCTCGAGGTTTTATTCTTAGGGTTTTATTGTCACCTGCTTTTGCCCTCTAGGCCCTTTAGCCCATTCTTCCCACAAGGTAAGGCACAACCCCTAAATAATTGGCCAACCCTATGCCCATACCAACGTAATGGGATGGATGAGCGGGAAATAAGATGGAAAATGGTATGTATGACGGGAACAGACAATGACTTTTCAGAAATCCCCTCAGTGGCAACTCAAAACTATGGGCACAAGTTTGTTAGGGCATCCTTTCGTTCCCCGCAGACATGGTCAAGTGGACAGTTATAAGATCCAAGCATTTGTTAGAAACAAAAGGAATTAAATGCACATATTCAAAGGTTTTGAGGATTAGAGTGACACATACCATGATACCCGAACTCATTACCTCATTGAGCAGGAACCATCTCTGATATAGGACCAAGTCGAAGGTGATGGATGCTGCTGCTGTCAAAGTGGAGGCGCTGGAAGGGAGGAAAGATGGGCCCTCCAGGACCATGCTCAAGTCGATCTGGCTCTCGGTACTCCATGTCTAGGACCTGTGGGCCTCGAGATATAATCTCCTAGTTATCCCTAAAAGTGGGGGATAACAGTGACATCTCGTGAAAAAATGTAGGGTACAATGTAGAGGATCTGGGGTGTAACAGGACACAAAAAACTCCTCTTTCGAGAAGTCATTGTCCAATCTATCCTAGTCCCCAACATAAACGTTATGCTAAATAGTCTTGTTAAGAGTTCCTAGCATCCATCACCTAATGTATCAAAGCATATGGAGAAGAGATATTTTTTAAAATGGAAACGAATAATACCTTTGACCTCAATTGGATCCTCAGCAAGAGACCCATCATCTCTATGCAAACCGAGAACTCTGTCAGCTACCTCCTTCGTTTTTAGGAAATCAAATTAAAATTTGGGCTCTCATCCCCTTCCTGGATCCATCGCAACCTGGAATAGACCCTAGTTCCTCTTGTAATGTACTCTGCCCCCTTATGAGCTATTGTCTCCAACTTGGCAATGTCTTCTTGTAATTCACCTTGTGGAGATACTCCCCAATAAAATTGCAGGATTCTTCAGGCTACAACATAAGATTTCAACCCACAAAACAAGCAAGTAAACCACCCAAAAAGTGCGCTAAGACTAGTAGATTGTAGGGGTAGTGTTTTGGCAACTTTTGACGGTTGAAAAGTGAGTTATGATTGAAGTAAAGAGAAGTTTGTTGCAGCCCTAATGGCTGTAGCTTAAAGTTAGTACAACAACAACAAATACCTAGAGAGGTGAGATGCCCTAGTGGGCCAAAGTAGCCTTAAGCACAAGCAAAAGTTTCCAACTTAGACAATTACAATATCTCGTGCTTTCACGTATCCCAATGCAATGATTTTGTTTCTCCAATGCAAGAAGATTAGTGTCTTTAACTATTGGGTTATATAGTATCAAAAATTAAAGAGCTATTTGAGCTACTTCCTTGGGGGTGTAAGCCCTTTTACTCCCCAACGAAAGCTAAGCTAGCTAGGAAAAACCTTAGGAGGGTGTAAACCCTTTTACTCCTCCTAGGAATTCCTTATGCAACAAAGTATTTGAAGACAAATATAATGGACTTAGTGGGGTTGTATACAGTTATACTCCCCAAAATCTTAAGCAAATTAACCTTGAAACCAAGAAAAGAAGCAATAGCAACAAAGATTCCTCACCTAGTCCAAGCATTAACGAGATAAACCTCCTTTTAGCCAAGAAAATCCACCATAAAGAAAGAAATAGTCCTCCACTAAAGATAGTGCATCATCCATCCATCCAATAGCCAAAGTAAAACTACTACAAGAGCAAGTGACAAGAGTGATGTGTAAAAGTGCCCAAGTAGGGCGCAAATTTCAGCCAAGAAGTCTCTTAAAAAATGTTATTGTGAAAATGAAATGAGGTTGATCTCTATTTATATCAACCTCCTAAACATAATTTGTCCACATACAAGGGTAAACCACAAAGTAAGGAGTGAAACTTTCCTTTACTTTGCCCCTTTTACATAATAATAATATTCAATTCATAATTTGCACTTGAAAGAAACCCTAAAAGTAAGACGTCACCCTTCTGGGGAAACGTTTTGGCACTTCGAAGCAAATCGTTTGGTTGATGATGAATGGGCTAGGCCTCCAAAGGCCACGTGTCCTCATGCGAAGCCTCTCCTCCATGGTCCAAGGTATTATTCCTCAACATCATGCCATGTGTCCCAGGGTTACCGGAAGTGCCCCCCACCCCCTCCACCCTCGGAACCCTGCTTGGAGTGGGTTCGTTCAGGAAGTGAGCTTCCGATATCCGGAAGCGTGCTTCTAGATTTCAAAAGCTCACTCCGGGGTGAAAAAATGCGCTCCTTGCCAATATGTAAGCGTTGCACCTCGGAGCGAGCTTCCGAAATTGAGAAGCATGCTTCAGGATTTCAGAAGCTCGCTCTGAAGCTCACTTCCTGAATGCTTCAGCCACGCTTGCTGAGCACTTCGTGTAGGGACTGCACGCTTCCACGCTTAAGAGAGAAAAATACTCATTTTTTTTTTAATTTTTGAGTTGAGTTAAAGTGTGGGGTGTGGTTAGGGAGGGGTTAGGGGAAAGTGAGGAGGGAATAAAAGATATTTTCCCCCTCTGATTTCCTCATTGTTTCTATTTGTGTTTTCTTGAGCTTGGAGGAGAGAGCAAAGGAAAGCTTGGAGGAGCAAAGAGGAGCTTGGAGGAGCTTGAAGGAGAGAACAAAGAGGAGCTTGGAGGAGAGAGCAAAGAGGATTTTGAAGGAGAGAACAAAGAGGAGCTTGGAGGAGAGAACAAAGGCAACCATCTATCTCAACTTTCAACTTGTAAGATTCAAGAGCTAAAGAAGTAAGCCCAAACCACAACTCTCTCATTTCCTTGGGTTAAATTTGTTTATGGTTTTTTCCTCCTCTCCTACTCTTTCTTATTCCTTCTTCTCCCTCATTTTATTGCAGGTTGTTTATCTAAAGCTTGAGGAAAATGATTTTCTTTTGGTTTATCATTCCATTTTTGGTTCTCATGGTCTTGTCGGGGACTAGGCATCAAAGGGAAGAAGAAAATGAAGATGAGGGAGGGTTTGAAGATGAAGGAGGGTTTGAAGAGGATGAAGAGAGCAATGAAGAGGACAATGAAGGTGGGAAAGCTTCATTGACACCCTTGTGGAAATTTGTGACAAAACTTGATGTGGGGATAGGTGGTCGAACCATTAAATTTTTATGTCCCCATGATTGTCATCAAGGAAAACCTTATACCGGTTCATACACCTATGTGAGGAGGCATCTTTGTGGTATAATGGAGAGTGATGACAATAAGGGGTCCCTTGGGATTAATGTTTTCCCTAACATATCCAAAGAGCAGAGACAAATATGCATAAAGCTAGGGGAGGCTGCACAAAGAAAGCATGGTAAAAAACAAAAGCGTCAATCTGATGATGTCTCATCTAGATTTGGTGGCACATATCCATCTCCTCGTCATTCTATAACCTCTACATCTAGAAGAACAATAGGAGATTTCTTTGATACTAGAGGAAGGGATGAGGTGGATGCAAAAGTGGCACAGTTTCTCTATGCTTGTGGTGTCCCATTTAATGTGCTTCGCTCCCCCTATTGGCATGACATGGTGAGGGCCATCAATGAAAAAGCTCCCCAAGGATACAAGAACCCCAGCTGTGAGAAAGCTAGAACTGTGTTACTTGACAGGCAAAAAGAAAAAATTCAAGCCGGTCTTTCACGGTTTACAAATGAATGGTCAGACGTTGGGGTATCCATTGTATCGGACAGTTGGACAAGTGTTAGAAACTAACGTTTGATCAATGTTATTGGTGTTTCTTGTAGTGGTGCAATGTTTCTCGTAGCACATGACTCCTCTTCAAGAAGTGCAACTTCTCAAAACATTTTAGAGCTCTTGTTGAAAACAATTGATGAAGTTGGCCCTTTTAATGCGATTCAAGTAATCATTGATAATGCAACAAATTGTAAGGGAGCAGGTAAAATCATTGAGCGAATGCATCCACACATCTTTTGTTCTGGGTGTTTTGTGCACACCTTGAACCTTTTGATGCATGATATTGTCAAACATAAAGAATGTGGATGGATTAATCAGTTGTACAAGAGAGGGAAGCAAGTCATCAAATATATCACTGGGCATAAAAGGGTTAATTACTTCTATAGCACTTACTCCAGGTTGCAGATACTTAAGATTGCACCAACTAGATTTGCTAGCTATTACCTCACTTTTAGGCGCCTATTGAAGGTGAGACAAGCTTTGGCTGGTATGGTGATGAGTGATGAATGGGATGATTTGATCAGTGATAAAGAAGGTGCATTGGCATTCAAGAACACAGTGCTTGGCAGTCAATTTTGGTCACAGATTCGATATGTTTTGCAATTCACCAAGCTAATTTATAACATGATCAAGTTTTCAGATTCAGATCGGCCAATCATTGGGGAGGTGTATGAGCAAATGGATAACATGCTAGGGCTGATTAAATACATTGTTGAGCCTAAACATGTCAACATGTATAACCTTATTTGTGTAGAAGTGGAAAAACGGTGGGAAATGCCAAATATTCCACTACATGCCTTAACATACATGCTAACACTGAAATACTATCATGTCTCATGGCTTTCAACCCCAACACCTGGTGGTGGGACCAAGAAAAAACCACACCAAGATCCAGAGGTTCAAGCAGCTAGAAATATTTTCAAACAATTTCTTTATAATAATTTCTACTTATGGTTTATGTTCATTTCAATTTTCTACTTATGGTTTATATTCATAATTCATTTCTATTTATGATAAATTATAATTGATGCAGGTTATATGAAAGCATTAGACAAATTGGTTCTGGACAAGGAGGAGTGTGACAAGATACGACAACAATTGAGCTAGTACATGCTTGGCCAAGGTTCCTTTGGGACCAACCATGCAGTAAGAGATCGAGGGAATTTGAGTTCTCTTGCGTGGTGGAACATTTATGGTGGTGGCACCCCACAACTCCAACATTTGGCAACACGGGTGCTTTCATAGGTGGTGAACACTTTTGCAGAGAGGTGTTGGAGCACCTACAGTTTCATCCACAACGTCAAAAGAAACAGGTTGAATGCAGGCTGGGCAGAGAGCTTGGTTTATGTTCATTACAACTTGAGATTGTTTTCCCATTATTGTGAGGAGGCAAAGGAGGATAAAAACTTGAAGCATTGGGACAACCATCCAGAGGAGGATAATTTGGAGGATGGGGTAATGCTTTTAGAGTAATTGTAGAATGCTCTTTTTGATTGAAGAAACCCTCCTAGGAAACTGAAACAAAATTGTCTTGGAAATTGTGCCATGGATGTACAGGCTGTACGGCCCAGTACAGTCAGCAAAAGCACCAAAATTGCCTAGGAAATCGTGCCAGAAAAGTACAACATAGTCATGTCTCTTGCAGAACAGTCTAGACTCTAAACTCAGCAAAAGCACCTAGAAATTCGTGGCAACCAGCTGATAAAACAACCGTCGATTTCTGTGCCCTTTCCTTTGCTGTACGACCAACAATCTCTACTATACGACCTCCTCCTATAGCTACAGTATGGACAGCAATAAATTCAGTCTTCTACCTTGGATTGTGTGCCTATCCCTCACCTAGCGATGCGTGCCAACTCCCTCTGCTGTTACTCTTTCCCCCCAAGCAAGGAATTTCTCTTGGGAAATGTGTCTCTTCACCTCCCACTCTTTTCTCCTCAACAGTGCTCCCCTCTCTCCCTCATGAGCTGCCTTTATCTAATTTTAAAGTGTAACTGCCCTAACCCTTGGTCTTTGTCATGTTCCTGAGCCAAATTTTTTTGCTCGGAAGACTAACTGTTTACTGTTTGATATGTTTGTTCATATGTTTGCAGGTGTATCTGTAAAGATGTGTATTTGGATTATTTAATGTTGATTGACCAATAAATATGTAGCATACAATCATAAACAAGACGAGATATAAAGAATACTAGTAGAGAACCACAATGTCAGATCTGACCTTTATTTAGATAGTAAGGAGATCCCGTATACAAGAGATCTGCAGATCTGGAAGAAAGCCCCAATAACATCAAAATGGGCTGCCAGCTGATACAATAAGAATAGCAATACAAGGATAAGTGCCTTCCAAAGGCTGTCTGAGAAGAGATACAAGCCTCCAAAGGCCACCAGCAAGCAAACTCTGACTGAATATAGGAAGAACCCGCCAATATGCTGCAAAACCTCTCCAACTGGCTAAGTTGTGCCCTGCTCTAGATGTTGCCAAACCCTCAAGTTTCGACCCTCCCGTTTCTGACCTCCAAACCCCTCCAAACACTCCCGGAATGTAGATCGGGCTGATAGAAACCTCTGGAACAAGTCTCGAGCTGATCTGAGAAGTTCTGCTCCTCCAACTAGGCAATCCCTAAACTGGATTGCGCACCCCCTGGTTTGATCAAGTCAAGGAGGGTACGTTCTCCCCTCTAGGAGCCTCCAAATACCACCAAACTCTACCAGAACATAGATCGGGCCAATGCTACCAAGGTGGTGAAGTTTCAAGCCAATCTATGAAGATCTGATCCACCAAACACTGAAAACCACTTTCTGCAATGCGCCCTCCTTCTCTCCAATTCGTGCCAATCTCCCATAAATTAACTGCAAGGATAAAATTCTCTGGAATAGACTAAGAATGATGCCAGGGACCCTACGAATAGAACCCAAGTGCTGCTTTTCCAAAACACCTCCTCCCTTCTCCAGATCAAACCAATATCTCCAAGGTGGTGCGTCGCCCTAGCTGGAAACCCCCCTAGGTTGCGCCCTAACCTGGAATCTACCTGTAGAACCAACCTGCAACATTGTAGAATGGTGTGGGAGGATTATTTCACCTCTGGGACCAAGCTTGTATCAAGAAAGGTGGGATCGTTCACCACCGAGTTGATCTCTAGGGTTTTAGACTCAAAACCCTCAAAACTGATTGTGCTCAAGAGCTCCAATGCAAATAAGATAATAATCTAGAATGAATAAGGAGTGCGCCTTGCCCTTTCCTTTATAGCTCCAATCTATTCCTCCATTGAGTTAGTTTACCCCTAGGGTTAACTCTTAACCTAACTCATCTTTTCTTTTCCTTCGTTGAGTTACCTTTTTTCCACAAAGTCAACTTAACTTTAGAATATTATGTTTTCTGGTTGACTTTGTCCCCAATATGCTTGAGACTATAGTCTAGTGGGGAAAGTTAGACTATTGAGTCTCTCCAACCCTCTTCATCAAGAGGTGGGGGACATTACAATCTTCCAATGAGATTGATAGTCAAGATTAGATCTTGCCCTCATGAGATCAACGGTCACGACTTAATCATTCGTTAAGGTCACTTAAGTCACTAAAGTGACCCATAACATCATAAAGTCACTTTTACACTTTAAAATTAAGAGACCCAACTTTATAAAATCACTTTATAAAGTTACTTTATAAAAACACATTATAAAGTCACTAGGGAGAAAAAGTGTTTGGTCACTTCTGCATGCTGGTCGCCGCCTATGTAGAAGTACCTCCAAGCTACCAAATCTAACAATATACTTTGGACGAGAAGGACGATCAAGAGAATTTTTCTTCGGCATCAATATACATGCCTGATCTCTGCCTCACAACCCAGCAGCCTGCCTCTGTCTAAAATCAGCTCTTCCACATTACAATGAGCTCCCAGCACCATACCTCTGCCCTCAACTTTGTGACATACATTCTCCCAACACCCCTTCCATACCTTCTCCCTGTCGTATGGCACTTGTAAAATCTCCTGCACCTGTGTGAATCCTCTGGCCCAAGTGCTCTCCCTCGCCCGTGCTCATACCCTCACCCCTCTTCACATTCCAAAATTCAAAATATTGTTCTCATGTTAATTTGTTATTATTATTATTAGTGAATTAATGTTGCATCACAGTCAATAATGTTTAAGGATGTTTGTTTCTAAGAAAAGACATGTATGAAAAAAGCAAAGATAGGGAAGCACCAATACAAACCAAAATGTACCAGTTAGATATTTGATGGATTCTATACAAACTAATTTCTAATTCGGAATCTTTTGTCTTGTGCTTCACATTCATGTTTCAGATTTTTATTCAAAAGCATGAATAACATATACATGTACATTTACACGCACATAGAGAGGTGTATGTGTGCATCTCATACAATAATCTACAATTAATGAAATACTTCACTTGTATCAAGTCATTAAAAGGACAATCAGCTCATCATAGAGTCATTATTTGTCTTGGACTTAAACTTTCCATCTGCTCAGTCACTTCTCAAGTGCGAGGTTACAGTGTTCAACGAATTTGTCATCAGATTGTGCCTTCTGCTTCTATACCTATGTGGCAGATGTTCAGCAAAAAGTTGTATGCCATCTATGCCTCATTCTTCCCTTCAAAGTGCAATAGAAGAATGTGTCTCAATATGACGTAAAAGAAATCTCTCCAAAGCATTTCAAGCTTAATCAAAGAAGTAACTCTGGGTCTAATCTTGATTTATAGGGGTGGAGAATGTTGCACTAACATTTAACTTCAAAATGAGTTCGTTCTAACTTCTGCTCTGTTCCATCTTGTGAAGAAACATACATCACATGCATTGAGTGCATTCTTATGACATGGCTACATGAGTTCTTATTGATTCTCGGGACATGCATTTAAAAGAAGTCTTATTTACAGGAGATACATCTCCTTTTATAGGAGCTTCTCAGCTATCAGCCTATCACCCAGCATTTCACAGGATACCTCTATAGCCACATATCCTTAGATGGCTTGGGTGCTCTTTATAGTGCAGTATATGGCATCCTGACTCAATCTATCTTTTAGACAGAGTACAATTTTACCTCTATAGCCACACATCCTTAGATGGCTTGGGTGGTCTTTAATATTTATAGTGCAGTATTTGGCATCCTGACAAAATCTATCTTTTAGCCAGAGTAAAATTTTGTTTATGTTATGTTAATAGCCTCTGCATTTTCATACTTATCTCAAAGAGGCCCTTTTTTAAGATCCTATAATAATGAATGACCTATTTTGCAGTCCTATAGGCTACTAACTAAGTCATGGAATTCATTCTATTGTAGTTACAGACATCGCAATGTATCTCAAATAGTTTGCAAACAGTCAGCGCTAGGCTCATTAACTCCTTTAAATTTCTGTAAACTGACTTTTCCTGCAAGTATTGTATTTTCTAAGTTCTTATGCATGTTGTTTCTGTGCTTCTCATATGTTATTCAGTTGGGCTTTGTTCAAGGCTGTGCATCTGCATTTTGAGCAGCATTATGCTTAAAATATGACTGGAACAATAGAAAAGGGCCTATGCAAGCCGAAAAATCAAAATAAATTTGCAAAAGGGTTATAATTGATGTCTCTTTATTTAATAAAAATAATTTTGAAGGGAACTGTAAAAGTATTTTAATGCATTATTTTCTTGTTGTTCATGTAATTCTTGAAATGACAAAGAAAAGGTTAATTTTCCTATATTGATGTTTCATACAAAGAACAAGTTTTCACCCTTCAATCCTGACATTCAAAATAAATCAGAAAGTTGTTTGATCCATTGCAGGTTGAAGCTCCTTTTGGAAAACTTACAGTTAGATAACCAACTTCCATTAACAAACATGCCTGTATTACTATCACCAGAGGTTCCTG
The DNA here is from genome assembly GCA_009831015.1 of Picea engelmannii. Classification (NCBI taxonomy): domain Eukaryota; kingdom Viridiplantae; phylum Streptophyta; class Pinopsida; order Pinales; family Pinaceae; genus Picea; species Picea engelmannii. The sequence continues at coordinate 607,458 of ML783078.1, read as the reverse complement.
GTGATATGCAGCATCCTGTGTTTAAATTAACCTTCACAATGTCAAATGACAACATTGATGGAACTCAAGTGTATCCCTACATTGGCATTTGGGTAAGTTTCCTGAAACATTATCATCTTGTTTTAGATAAAGCAGTTTCTGTTGAAATGACCTGATTGGAACTTCCTTGTCGATTCACAGGTAACTCAAAATTGTTGGCGACTCAATGTCCATGAACCAATTATTTGGGCTGTCATGGAGTTTTACAAGAATATACAGTTAGATAGGTTTTCTGGAAGTTCTAATGTCACTCAAGTTGACCCAGAGATCCGAATAGAGTATGTATTTAAAATCTTTTTCTTTCCAATGAAGTCAGTGAAGGTTGCATGGAGCAATCGATTAATTGGTTACAAAGTTATTTGATACTTACATTTGCATCCCCTGCTTGTTACCACACAATCTAGCACCTTAGTGCAAAACTTTCACAAGGTGCCAAGACTACCGGAACATCGGAAGATGTCACCACTGTCACCCAGGAAACAACTTCCCTCTTTTTAGTGAAGGATTGTATCCAACAGAAAGGAGGCTTCCCTGGTAAGACTTATGACTTCTAAGTCAAGACACAATCAAGTGTAAGGCCTCTTAAGCTTTCTACCCAAAATACCACCAATGAAATATGTCAAACAGATTAGGGTTTAGGTGGCTAATACAAGTCAATTTCAGATTTAGTTTGAGGTATTCTAGGGCAGCTTTAGAATGTTTGTCAAGTCAATATTTGATGCAAGAGGATCCCCAAACAGTATAAATCAAGAAAAGACCGAGGGTTGTTGCAAAACTTGTATGAAAAGTAATAAATTACAGCAGTAAAACAAGTTATGACAGCAGCAATAATTCTATCCCTTGAACAAATAATCATCAAGTAAAAATAGGGCTAAGATGAGGGATAAATTTAAGGTTTTAGATAACAAACAAAATCTGAAATCATAAATGGATATAACAGCCAAGAAGAAACCCTAGATGCCCAGCTCTAATTGGGCTGAAAAAAATTCAGCCAGCCAATTTTAGGGTTTAAAGATGATCTTCAAGTGAAATACATGCACAAATACCAAAACGTCTAGCCTTTCTATGTCTGAAAATGAATATATTGCTGTTACAAAACCCTAATTTTACCCTAAAACACAAAATAGAGAGACAAAATGAGTTTTCTGATTGACTAAAGGGAGAAGACTAATGCCTACTGTTATCGCACGGTTTGTAGGAAAGGTTTGAAAGCTTGAGTTAGGGCTTGAAACCGGCGTAACAGGAGCTTCCCCACCCACTGTCACCTCGATGGGGGGCTCTTTCTATTTAGGAGGGCAAGTCCAAGGGAGACGTCCCC
>ML783078.1:592044-602754 GCA_009831015.1 Picea engelmannii | reverse complement strand
GCTGGCAGGACAAATATGGCTGAGAAGAAGAAGATGGGTCCTCCAGGACCATGCTCAGGTAGCTCCTGCTCTCGTACTCCATGTCTAGGACCATGTGGGCCTCGAGACATGATCTCCTAGTTATCCCTAGATATCGGGGATAACACCTACTATATTTTTTTATGCATATGGGGTCAATTAAGAACTCACTTGAAGAGATGTAAGTGAATTCTAGGGTGATATCCATGGTTGTCCACTACAAATCCTGGAAGATCCTCCTAGTACCTTACTAAAACTCCTAGATAGTTCAAGGGAAAGTACTCCACTAGTAACCTTTCAAAAGTTTTGAAAATAAGGGTTTGTTCAAGAAGAAACCAAGAGAATGCACCACTATCACTAGAGAAGTACAATTACACTTAAATTCATTCATAGACCAAACCACAAGATAAAGTGAGACCACTGACTCAATAAATCTTTCATCCATCAAAACCCTAGCAATGAACATCCATGAAGAAGTAAAGCCATCCACATGACATGATCTTCAAGAAGTCGCTCTATCTAACCATTCATAGCAATTTTAGAGAAGAGATAATAGTAGTAGACAAGTAGTATTGATTCTCCATAAAGCAATGATTTTACAAGTGAGAATTGCTTCTCTTATTTATATGAGAGATCAAGCACTCTTACCATCCATCAAAAGACCTAAAAACATAAAATAATACCTTTATCTCTTACAAACCCTAGAGATAAGGTGATAAGACATAAAATATCCATGATACAAGAGTTGATAGGTCGCTAAGACCCCCCAACGATGCCTCAACAATGAAGTAAATGTGCTCATGAGACAAGACGTCCCTCATAAATGCATCCTCCATCTCACACATGTGGTATGTGTGACCTCAAGGAGTGGACGACTCACAAATCAAGTGTAGGGGCTCCAAAAGTGAAACATTACCTCTAAGGGTTGCAACATTCCATAACCAAGTGTCATATCATGCTCCAAAAGGTGTGACGTCTCATCAAAATGTGCTAAATCATCATGTGAAAGTACATCATCCCATCAAGAGGTGTCAAATCATCATGTAAAGGTGCAACATCGCATCATCAAGGTGTCAAGACATACCCCATGGGTGCTAGGGTGTCTCAACAAGGGATCCATGTCATCATAAGGATGAAGACACAAACCTTTTTGGTGTACATGTAACAACTATTTCCAAAAGATAGGACAACAGAAGGAATCGAGATGAAAAGTGTGAAGTATGAAAATGAGCGGTACATTATCCCTATCAAGGCCTCCTAGTAGTACTCCTGTTCCCCAAGAGAGACAACACTTGGCTAGGACACATATGATGACCACCATGGTGAAACAAGGCAAAAAACACAACTTCCAAGCAATCATGATCCATTATCGGAATTCAACCCATGATCCTCACTTAAATGCCTAATGCATCAATGTAACACTTTATATGAAACAATAACACATTATCATAGGATGAACCATGTTGATATAGTGAATTAGCTGAGTTGAGCGATGATGAGGGGAGGTATCTGAGGGGTTGTTGTTTGTGGAGAATGCTAATTATCATCCCTAAGATCATTGTCTTCATTGTGGATTGTTATTGTGCAAATTGTAGGTTGGGCAAAGCCCGACCCAATCCACAAAATTGCGACAACAAAGGGGAACCAATACCCACTGTCACCTTAGATATAGGCTCCCGCAGTTTGGGGATGATCAAGTCACCCCTAGGAGACGATCCCAAATTCTTAGGGTTAGTTTGTGAGATAAAAGAGTTTTATTAGATAGGGTTATGCATCCCTAATGGCTGTAGGCTAAAGTTTGTAACAAAAATTAAAGTAGTGGAAGAGAGGGGATGCCCTAGTAGGGGAAGAGTCCTCTCAATGTGGAAAACCAACGCCAAGCAAGAGATAGTTCAAAAGACAAAATTTCACATTTTCGAAGGCAATGATTTTAGATCTCCACTGCAAAAAATAAATGACTAGTGCCTTAAAAAATTGGGTTAATGGAGCCAAGTAAATGAACTAGAGATGCTACTTCCTTGGGGGTGTAAATCCTCTTACTTCCCAAAGCAAGTACCTCTAGTTAGGGTTTGAGAATCAGGGGTGTAAATCCTCTTACTTCCTCAAACAAACTCTTCAACATCAATAAACTTCAAGCAATAAATGATGAAGACTAGAGTGCGGGTGTAAATGCTCTTACTTCCCACAACGTCTAGCTCAACAATCCTCGACTTGAAACAATGATAGCATAAGAGTAAAAGACCATACCAAAATCAAGAAAGATGCTAAGACAGTCTACCATAAAAGATCGAAACCATTCATCCAAGGATAGCGCCTCACTTCTCCATCAACCATTCATCAAGATAGCCATAAACCAGTGTACACAAGACAAAAGAAGCCAAGTGTAGTGAAAATTTCAGTCCAAGTCTTCTCACAAGAGGGAGAGTTATGTCCAAATGAGATCTTATGATCTCTTATTTATACAAAATGTCACCAAGGTGACTTGTCCACATATTAAAGGGTAAACCACAAGACTAGGGGTCAACTACCCTAATCTTTCCCCATTTAACAAAGTAATATTAAACAATTCATTTAAAATTTCACTTTTGCACAAATAAAACCGTAGTTTACATGGACATCACCCCTTTAGAGGACGTTTTACCACTTGGGGCAAATCGTTGGTGTTGGAGAAGGTATGGTAGGCCTCCAAAAGACACATGTCAAGCATCTATGCAATCGCTTCATGGCCAAGGCCTCATCCTCCTCAAAATGTCCATGTGTCAATGAGTGGCAACACCACCACCAAACCCTAGCCCCCAAATATGACGTCAAGCTAAGAAAGAAGACATTTTGCCCCTCCTGGACAAATTGTTTGGCATGTGAGGGATGGGATAGGTCTTCCACATCATCTTCTAGGTCTTCAATACTTAATCACTGTGATCCGGCATGTGGACCCTTGGCATCCAACTTGTGGGCTTGTAGCCCTATGGAAGCCCAAGTTAGCTTTGTTCTCCCAAAACTGTCCACCAACTAGGTCTTGCAAAGACAAATGAGCATGCCCTCCAAGGATCTCAAGTCATAGCATCATGATAAGTGAATCCAATCAATAAATGAGCCACCTAAGCATATGCATTAAAGATCACTATATGAAACAATTAATTTCTCAAAGACACTATGCGATCTGTCAAGCTTGAATATGGGAGGGTTGACGAGGTGTCCTATTGGGTAGATCTTGCCCTAGGTCAAGGAGAGTTTCCAAGAGATCCCTCTCCAAGCCATGTAAAGTGGATGAATTGGTTGGGGTCAAGACTCAATGGGCGTAGGGCTCATGACATACAAGTGGTCATAGTGTCTCATTCATGGGTGCCTTTGTAGAGGGTGTGTGGTACTTTCGTTCGTAATGCATTTTTTCCAAGCCCATTATTTGCTATTCTTTTATTCTTTCATAATTTTAAGAAAAGGTTGAAGGTCACTGTCTTGGCGTGGTGACCAGATAATGGCAATGTCACCCACAAACACCTAATGGAAATGAGAAGGATGGCTCGTTATGAGACCCCCTTTCTCTCAGCCATGCAACTGAGAGCCATTACCCTGGTTTGGTGACCAGATGATGGCAATGTCATACAACTAGATATTTACGGACGTGATAGGCCGGCTTGTGATGAGACTTCCTATCCTTCAACTAACCCTTTAGGCATTCTTTATCATATTGTGGGCCCTGCTTTACTCAAAGATAATTGTTTCACTGCTTTCTTGGGTGATCCCTGGGCGAAGCATATGGAAGGTTCATACAAGGATTTTACTTTTTACCCAACATCAATCCCTCTGGGCCTTCAACCCCTTCTTCCCTTAGAATGAGGGACAACTGCTTCTTGGGTCAATACACCCTAAAATCCCAAGAGATAAGGAAATGGAGGGGAATAATGATGGAAAGTGGTAAGTATGGTCGAGAACGGTACAATGGCTCTTTAAGGGAGTTCCTAGTAGCAAACCCATCCCCAAGGAAGACCACTTACTAGGGCACAGTGTCAACCACCAAGGTGAAGCAGGGAAAAAGGCAAAATGTCTAGCCATCTATCATGAAATCTAGAGCAATCTGAGATACAATATACTCAAATGGATTAAATATTGAAATGATGCTCACCATAACACTGACTTGTACCTCATGGAGCAACGACCACCGCCTTCCGGAATCCAATTGATGTGGTGGATGCCATCTGTAAATATGTGACCATCTGTGGTGGTGAGAGGGGTTTCCAACTGTTCAAAAGGGTAATGCTAGCCATGTAGTCTTTTCGACATTCCATATCTGCAACCTGAGGGCCTTGATACATAATCTCCTTAGCTATCCACAAAATGGGGATAACAGTCTTGTTCTATCATTGTTGAGCTAAACTAGTTTTTACTAGCTTGTTTCGTGCTTATTCAATTGGACTTTTAGCACTTATATTTTAATCCTTTTTTATCTTTTATGTGCTAATATATATCATTTATTATTGCTGCAATTAGGGACAACAAGCTTAATTTGCTTTTCCACCTAACATTACTATATGAAAGTGTGGCTTTTCTTGTGTCATGGGAAGGTATAGACACCCTTTGCAGGAATTCGAAGATCTGACAACCTTAAACCACCCAAAGACGAGTCATCAAAGCCATCTTTCCTCTTCCCACAAAAATAGTGGCAAACCCTGATCATGTATCATCGCCTGTGTTGCTCCGACTATGGTCCTGTTCTTCCTCTCGACCACTCCATTTTGTTGAGGATTGTAAGGAACAGTGAGTTCCTTCTTGATCCCTGTTGTTGCACAATAATCCACAAACTCCTTGGAGGCGTATTCACCACCGTTGTTGGATCTCAACACCTGAATCTTCCTGCTAGTCTGGTTCTCAACCAGAGCTCTGAACTCTTGAAATATGTTGAAGACTTCATCCTTAGTCTTCAGGAAGTATATCCAAGTCTTCCTGGAGTAGTCATCAATGAATAGAACAAAATATTTGAAGCCACTTACCAACTCCACGCTCATCGGACCACATACGTCATAATGTATCAAGTCCAATACTCCCTTGGACCTGTGCTCGCTTGGTGGAAATGGTCTCCGAGCATACTTTCCATTGCACAACCCTTGTATTGTCGTCCTTATACACACCTACTAATGTGGAGAAGTCTCCAACCCACTTGATGTGACCTTGGAGGCACAAACCTAAGTCGAGACCCACTGTCACCTCGATCTAGACCTCTTCCGTCTAGGCTCACTCCTAGGGAAGCCAAGGGGGGTAGACCCTATTAAACTATGTGAGGTTTGATTAATGATCTAGGAGTTAATTGAGTTAATTGTTAAGAAAACCCAACCAAATGACAGACAACAAATGCAAAAGTGTAGTTCCTTTAATGACAAACAAACCCTTATTTATAAAATAATTAGACCAATGCCTAAAGATTACCCAAAATGATTAAATGAGATACACAACAATAGTGCAATTATACAAGAATGCACAATGTTATGAGATATCCACAATAAATATGAGAAGTAACATTACAATTAGACAAATTATATTCAAATAAATAAAGAATGCTAGAAGTAAGAAAGCTTCGAAACAAGTATTCACATGAAAAAGAAATGCTTGAAAGTAAATTTCTTGAAAAAATAACTTGCTTGAAAAGTAAGTGTTGTGAGAGAGTGTGTAGGTTGATTTTAGCAAGTTTTAAGTCTCTCTTGAGTTAAGGGGAACTTTAGTGTGAAAGATGCAAGCCTAGACTATGTGACTACCCCTAATTCTTATCCCTTCAACCAAAATGAAGTGCTGGGTGCTCAAGAAGAAGAAGAAGCAAGGTTCTTCCCTAGCTCCATAGGTCAAATCTGGAATGCTTGGGTGCTCAAGCAAGAGGACACATAGTGCCGTGAAACCGTCCCTGGCTTCAAACCCTTGTGGCCTCCCAAGTCACCCTTTTTGGTGGTAGAAGCAATAATAATTGGGTGCCCTGGCGTGGTAAGCAAATGACGACAATGTCATATTGCTAAGTACCCATGAACATAATAGGCTGGCTCGTGATGAGACCCCCTATCCTCTTAATTAGGTCTTGTTTGTTTATTTTTCTTGGGTCCCTCTTGTTTCTTGCTGAGAGGCCTTTTCTTGCCTTCTCGGGGATCCCTGGGCGAAGCATCTCTAGGTTTTATTCTTATTGGTTTTTATCTTTTACCAGCTACTTTTACCTTCTGGGCCTTTAGCCCCTTCTTCCCACGAGATAAGGTGCAACCCCACAAACAGATCATCCTAATGTCCAGACTAGGGGAATGGGGCAGATGAGTGGGAGATACGATGAAAAAGTGATAATGTGATGGGAGCGGATGATGACTCTTCAGAAATCCCCCCGGTGGCAAACCAAAACCTATGGGTACAGGCTTGCTAGGGCACCCTATCAATCCCCACAACCATGGTCAAGTGGGTCAATGTAAGATCCAAGTAGTTGTCAGAGATAAAAGGAGTAAGATGCATATATCTAAAGGTCGTAATGATAAAAAATGACACATACCATGATACCCGGACCAATTACCTAAGGAAGCAAGAGCCTTCTCCGATACAGGACCAGACCGATGGTGATGGATGCTGTTGTTGCCGACAAGACAAGTCTGATGAAGAGAAGAAAGATGGGCCCTCCAGGGCCATACTCAGGTTAATCCTGCTCTCGGTACTCCATGTCTAGGACCTGTGGGCCTCGAGACATGATCTCTTAGTTATCCCTAGAAATCGGGGATAACATCTGGCTCCAACTCGGGGACATGTGCTCACCGTAGAGCGCATGAGAACCTCAACATCTATGGCATAACCTGCAGACCTGCTCAACTCGAAAAGGGCATCAGTAACAAAGGTGGGGTGGTATTGCCACCCTGCAATATATACATGTATATAACTGAAATAAAACAATCAATATGCAAGTGAGGAAGCAAACTATCATGAAATGCAGATGGTATAATACGCGAAGAATGCCTACTTACCTGTACTTACCTGTGAAGTCAGGTTACCCCATCCTGGTGGGGTTTGAGGAGGTGCCCGCTGACGGGCACCGTGCGCCTTCGTCCCTCTAGTGTAGACAGGTAATAAGAGTCATTAACTGACTTTCTTCCAAATTTAAAAGGGCCAAGCCCAAAATGATTATTTCCTTTGATATTAATAGGCTTCCCTTTATTGGCATCCCACATCCATAGTACGTCCCCCTCCTTGTACTCTGTCTTTGAAATTTGTCGTTCCTTGAACATCCCTGGTGTATTGTGTAGAGGGAGGTGGGTGGGATTCTGCTATAAAGATTTCTTGTTGCGAAGGATGGATCCATACATCATCTTCCACTTTCTTTAGTATTTTTCCAGTCTCAGATTCCTGGCCTTTTAACTCGTCCATGAGTCGTTGGTATTCCTCTTTCTTGATCCATTTAGTCTGATTAGAATTTTCCTCCTTTGCAAAAGGTGTACCTTTTGGAGTCTGCCTGTTTTTGTCAAGTGCTTCGTCATCTTTGATGGGATCACTGGGCTTTCACTCATAAGTTGTAGTTATAGGTACATTCTGGATATGACCAATAGTTCCATCTTTCAATGGTCCATCTGATCCCTGGAAAAGTTTGTCAAATCGCTCTTTGATAGATGGTACCTTGATGACTTCTCTCAAAGGGATGGTTACAAACATCTTGGATAATGCCCCTTCAAGGTCAAAGTTCATGTTAACCTTTTCAATATTGGACATCTTAGGGAAGATTACATCCACAGGTGGGTTTTTTGTTTGGTCAGTGGCAGGTTGGTTCGACTTCTTTTTTCCATACACCTGGAACTCTTGTTTCTTTAGCTTTTCTTTTGATTCTTGGTCCAGTTTGTTTATTACCGCCATCCAGGCTGACCTGGCTACTTCTTTTATGGCCTCTTGGTGCTCTTCAGCGGTGATATTTATTTGAGGTCCTTCCATGAAGTGGTCTATATTGTTTACTTGTTGATGGCCACCATTACTGTAAGGACACTCATATTCCCAATGTGCTTCGCTGCATTGAAAACACCAAGGGTTTTAATCCACAATGACGGTGCTTGGAACTTCCATGTCTTTGAAAACATCTTCGTTCCACTCAACAATATTACTTACTCTCTGTACTGGACAACCATCTTCATCCGAATCTTCAGAGGTATTAGAGGCATCGTCGGGATAGTTACCCCAATTTGTGTCTTCTTTTGTCAAGGGAAAAGTGGGCCAATCTTGAAACAAGTATGGATCCACCGAAAAGGGTGTTTGTTCATCCTGCTCAGGATGACTGGTTTGTAATAGTGTGGGAGTTCCCTCAAAACATAATTGGTCATTTGGGTCTTTCTTTATCAAAAAATGAACGATTTCGCGAATTCTTTTAACCCTTTGCAAGATACAGGACATACTAGTGTCTAAGTTGTTTCCATTACGTGCCCGGGGCTCCTCAGACCTATTGGTTTCACTCATGTCTTGATTTTCCAACATTGGTGTGTTCAAGACAAACAAGGAATCTTCAAAGTTGGGTTTTTTATGAGTGGTCATGCTCAAATCCTCGGTTGGTTGTCTTGAGACGTTTAAGACATTGTTGGTGTTTGAGAAAGTCGTGTTCCATTTCCTTTTGGGAGGCATGAGTTCTACTTCAAGAATCTCTGGTAACTTGAGTTCAACTTCGGTGATATCCTCGTCACTAGATTCCCAAGGGTTATTATTGCACGAGAGATTGACTTGATGGATGTATTCTTCGAATTCAAGGTTCTCAATCTGGCAAGCAAAATCTTGTGCTTCTTCTAGAGTCGAGGGTGAACGATCTTTGAGAGTAAACTGTAAAACTCCTTCCAATGAGTTCAGGTAGTGTTGGAGGACAACTTCTTCTGAGAAACCAGGCCCGATCTTCTTGAGGAGAAGGTTGAACCTATCATTGAAATCCCCAATGCCCTCGCTAGAGGCTTTGCAAATAACAATGTATTGAGAGTAAAGGGAATCCACGTTTTCTTTTTCACACCAATCTTTCTTGAAGGCTTGTTCAAGATCTTCAGGGGTTTTGATGCTTCCTTTCGGGAGTTTGTTAGTCCATCTTCTGGCACTTCTGGTGAGTGAGCTCATAAAGATCCTTAAAACGACATCACGATGTTCTTGTCCAGATTGGTGAAACTGGAATGCATCACAGAAGTCGGTCCAATGAGAGTTTCCATAGGATCCATCTTCCCCTGAAAACTTAGGTATCCAGGACTCGACCTTCTTCGGTAGATCATGTAACCCCCCTTGGGTGTTAGGTAAGCTTAAAGGACCAAAGATTTATTTATGAGACCATTTGGGAGAACTTACAGGGGTGATAGGATTTGTGGAGGTCATAGTAGTAGATGAAAGTATATACTGACGCCCACTACGGGTCGTCATTAGCTATTTGTGGAGTCGCTAGATGATTTTCTTGAAATCATCAAAGAAAATGGGAAAACACCCTAGTGGAGTCGCCAGGTAAGCTTGTAAAATAAAGTCTCTGAGGCAAGGCTTACCAAAAAGGTTTGTCGTTTGAGGAGAATTGACTCAGTGTTCCCCGACAATGACGCCAAAATGTTATCGCACAGTTTGTAGTTTAGGTTAAAGGCTAAAGGATAGAGGCCAAACTGGCGTAACAGGAACCTTCCCCACCCAATGTCACCTCAATTGGGAGGTTCTTTCTATTTAGAGAGGTTAACCCAGGGGAGACGTCCCTGGTAACCTGGGGTTTTGAAGAGGCTAGGGTATAAAGTCAAGGTCAAAGTTTCCTCCTCACAGGTTACCACCAAGATCAGAAAGTCCGGCTAATCAGCCAATAAAGAAGTGTATGCCCAAAGAGAACACCTGCACGGAACAAGACAACAATAAAGAATATATGCAGGCTATAATTCAGTGGGTTAGTACTTCATATGACTATCTGATATCAATAAATAAGCAATGTAAAACAATAGATATCAATGAGGTCAACGTTTTGTCAATTAGCTATGGAAAAGCATCAATTCATCAATAACTATCGAGATGATAAAGCCAACAATGTATCTAACCAATACTTAACTCAATAAATGCTTTAAATCATCATCTAATTGCTTATCATCAAAATTTTCTGCGTCAAGATGTAGAATTCCTGCAGAAACCCCGATAGATCTAGAATTCTAGTTAAATTGAACACAAACAATATGTTGTTATTCAAGAGATGAGAGAATGTTTTTGCTCCATAAATCAGAGAATTATATTAATCAAAAATTAATATACATGAGCAACCATCCTCAAAAAGAAGAGAGGAGGTGAATATACAAAATTTCCAACGTAGAAATTGTAGTAAAAAAAAGCTAGAAATAGTTAAAATAGGTGTTATAAGCTAAGGGAGACTACATAGTTCGACCTAGACCACTAAAGATACATGTCACACACTCACAATAGTCAAGTGATGTGCATTATCTCACTTAAGCTCACTTAACTGACAAGAGAAGTAGTTCCAACTCAGTTAACTGACCCAAAATAACAGTTACTAATAATAGTAAAGACAAAAATCATTAATTAAGGAATAAATCTCTCACTCAAAGAGGAGGTGCGCATTCCCCAATAATGGATGAGTTTTGCATGGGGGAGTTGGAATAAATCAAGGATAAGTCAAGAATAAATCAAGAAAAATCAAGAAAATCAAGAACCGGGAGTTGAGTCTTGATCTAAAATTAGCAGTTTTCCCTAAAATCTAGG
>ML783078.1:549638-564467 GCA_009831015.1 Picea engelmannii | reverse complement strand
GGCCTGCTTATATACCCACGCAGGGGTGTCCTTTACCAATAGTCATGTCCTTTGAGACATGACCTTTCATTATTAATAATTATTATTTATTAACTATAATTATGTTATGAATATCTATTTATGTATATTTTATGTTCATAACAGTATTGCTACAACACAACTTACCATATGTCTATCAGGATGTCACCGTTCAGGGCATTGTATGGATATGATGCACCCTCCTTTATAGAGACTGTGTTTGGGGAAAGCAGGGTCTCGGGGGCCAAGGATTGGGTGGAAGAGAGTCAAAGGATTCTTCAATTAGTAAGGGAGAACTTGCAGTCAGCTCAGCATCAACAGAAGATATATGTAGACCCACACAGAGTTGAGCGCAGTTTTGAGATAGGGGATTTGGTTTTCCTACGATTACAGCCATACCGACAATTCTCCTTGAAGAGGAGTGGAGCACAGAAACTGAAGCCGAAGTTCTACGGGCCATACAGAGTCATCAGGAGGATAGGTGAGGTGGCATACGAGCTAGAGCTACCGGAAGGTAGCAAGATCCATAACGTCTTTTATGTCTCTTGCCTTAAAAGGGCTGTGGGAGAACAGGTTAGCATTTCAGAGGAGTTGCCACCCTTGGATGAGGAGGGTCAGTTGGAGCTAGTGCCAGAGGAGGTACTAGATCAGAGAGAGCGCAGATTGAGGAGCAGGATCATCAGAGAGTGCTTGGTTAGATGGAGGGGTCTTCCAGTGGAGGATGCCACATGGGAGGGAGAGCATATCTTACAGCACCCAAGATTGGTGTTGCTTGAGGACAAGCAATCTCGAGAAGGGAGGACTGTGATGTCTCGTTCCCAAGAGTAGGTCGACAGGGAGTGACTTAGTAGTCTATATGTTCTTGTAGACTATAGTCAGGCACAAACAAGGAACAAGATGGAGAAATAAGGAGGAATTGATGGCTAAACGATGAATTAAGCCAAAATACTTAGGAAAAGTCACTTAAGCCTAAGTCAACGAAGAATTAGAATGAAAAAGGTGTTAAAGGGGGACTTAATTGATTAATTAATCACTTTAGGAGGAAAAGCGCCTAACTTAAGTGAGGTCAATGGTGAATTAGATTGGAAAAGGTATAAAGGGAGGAATTTGACCTAATTCCTCATTATGCATTGTTATGATTTGATGTTGAGAGTTCCGAGAGGAGGAGGAGAGCCGACCTTACTGTTTTGTGGATTTCTGGAGGAAACCACCACCATTGATCGGTTTCGGTGTTGAGAGACACACCCTAGCCCATCGGAGATACCATCCAGGTATTTCACCGTACGTTTCAGGAGTATCCATTGCGGAGTGCACAACTAAGCCAGTGAGGGCGCAAGTTAGTTTGAGGGTTTGGAGAGCTGCACGAGACCCGTATCCAGATTGCAGTTTCCTTCCAACCCATTTGAGATCCAGCCAGGGCGCTCCTATTGAGCCATCTATCGTCAGTTTCCGACGGTGGAATCTTGCAGAGCGATTCATTCATCCATTTAGGGCACAGTTCTTCCGGACATACATTTGGTGTTGCATGCAGAGTTTCAGAGCAGATCCAGACAAATCCTTCCAACCCATTTCTCTATTCGGCGAGGCGATCGTTTTGAGCCATATAGCAGCATATTCCGTTGGTGGAATCCTTTTGGGTGCATCCAGTGCTCCAGGAGGTCTGCAAACCCCCCAGGGGTCCAGATCCAGTGCCTTGGAGACCAGATCTGAGATCCGACACTCATCTATTTCAGTCTAGAGGCCAGGGCGCTTCTATTGGAGCAGTTTCCGGCGCATTCCGACGGTCTATTCTTCCGGACGAGTTTTCCAGCTGGTAGCGGTTACCATACTTCTCCGGAATCGCATATTTTTGCCGATCTATCCGTGCATGCATCAGATCTGCTATCATCTTCTGATCACGGGTATTTTTATGTTATTTGATTGTATTCTAGTACTGATCCTTGAGATTTGACTGACGTTTATTCTTTATATTTCCAGTAGGCTATTGTATTTCCATGCTCGAACCATTATTATACATGATATTGGGCAGTTGATGTTCTCTACTTTTGCATGCATCCTTTATATGTTGTTTAAACCATAAATATGCAACATGCACATGCAATAACCATTAAGATCTCAAACATACAACTGAAATGCATCCAGAAACTCCCAGTGTATCAGATCTGCAAGACATAATTGGAGATCACTAGCAAATATTTTGATCAGCAGGATCAGGGATATTTCAGATAGCATGCTTGTTCACCTTTGTGTTTGTTTGTGTCCATTCTTTGTTTTATAATATCATGTAAGCTCATATACCACTTACTAAATTTAAAGCAACCTCAGATTGGACCAAACAATAAGGCTACAAAGAAGCTAGTTGTAGCAGAAAATAGAATGAAATGCAACATATAAATAATGAAAATGAAAATGCAGTTTGCATCAGAGCTCACATGAATAGAGTTTTGTTGTCCATTTGACTATTATTTCATATCTTTTGCCATGATTAGGAAAACCGAAGCAATTTTCTGCATGCAAAACATGTAGCAAATTGCAATGGCAAAGAAGGTTAAATCAAAAAACATAGTTCCTTAAGTTTTCATCTTGCTTCACTATGAAGATTTTCATGGGCACTTGTTTTTGTTTTACATGATTCTCATGTATTATTGGGGATTATCTCTAGTTCTTCTGAGGTCAATGACGAAAATGGAAGATGCATTTGATATGAGTGCAACATAATAGTCAGCTTTAGCTAACTGGTTTGTTTGTCTTGCAACAGTTTGATTGATATATCAGAAATGAGGCTGAAGTTTTCACTTGAGCCTGCACCTGCCCAGAGACCCCATGGCATATTTGGCATTTGGACTCCAATAATCAACACTATAGGGAATGTATTGAAAATGCAGGTTAGCATGAAGTCTTAGTTAACCCTAAACAGATAAGTAATTTTGATGTCAAGGTATGAATCAGTAGTGGAAATCATAGTTTATTCATATCTCAACAATTCACTATATGCTAAGAATCTTGGTATTTTGAAATGATATTTCATATCTACTTTCTAAAGGGTGCTCCTCATTATACTTTTTTGCTTTGTCAGATTCATTTCAGAAAAGTTGTTTGCAGAAGCAAGTTTATGAGAAAAAGTTCTGTCATGCCAGCTATTATCGACCGAATTCGGAGAGATTTGATACATAATCCTTTCCACTTGCTTTTTGGAGTAGATGTGCTCGGTATGACAAGCTCAACTTTAGCAAGTCTGAGTAAAGGATTTGCTGAACTTTCCACTGATGGACAGTTTCTTCAGCTGCGCACAAAGCAGGTGAATTCTAAAATCCGATTTCAAGTTTATCTAAATGGCAATAGAATTTAGGATTGTGAATTTGATGTTCCTGCATCTATTATCCTTACATGCCACTCTATGGATTTTCCTTAGGGTTCAACTAGAAGAATTACTGGAGTTGGAGATGGTATTTTACAAGGCACTGAAGCTTTCGCACAAGGTGTGGCATTTGGTGTCTCTGGAGTGGTGACCAAGCCCTGGGCAAGTGCCAGAGAACATGGCATTATTGGTTTTGTACAGGGTCTTGGGACAGGTTGTTTGGGTTTTATTGTTCAGCCTGTGAGTGGAGTTTTAGACTTTGTTTCCTTGACTGTGCATGGTGTTGGTGCAAGCTGTAAACGATTTTTTGAGATATTTGAAAACAAATCAATTTCAAATAGGATCAGGTTCCCACGTGCAATCCGGGGAAATGGTCTGCTCGAGGTTTATGATGAAAGGGCAGCACGTGGACAGGTCTTTTCTTTTACATTTAAATTTTAAACCTTGTTGTCAGTGCTTTTATTTTGAAACTGTTAGCTCCCTTACAGAAAATTCTATTTATCTTTCATTTATATATTTTAAGGTTAAATCTAGAATAAAACTACCTTCATAAAGAGAACATATTTTGCATGTTGAATAGTTTCTTATTGTGTGGAAATTTGAAGATAGCAGTACAATATGACTATTAATAATAATCTCAATATGTGCGGTGCCAAGTGATCTCTCTCCCTACAAAATAAAGTGTTAGAAAATATACTTTACTAAATCTGAGAGCCCCTGAAACTCTAATTTTTAAAAATAACAGTTTTTTGAAAGAAATTACATGTTGTCAGAACAAAGCTCATTGGGATAATGAGCTCTCAGGGACCAAGAATATGCAACTCACTTTGAAATGCTAGCCCCAAAACTCTGGCTTCTAGAATGTAGGAGAATTGTGAAAAATAGCAAGTTCTCAGAATCTAACGGAACTCATTGTGTAGCAATCTCTGATCAATGTAAAAGCCTGGATATCCCTGTAGATGAACCAGCATAATGGAATTGAACTGGAACTTAACCCTCCAGTTGCACATGCAAAATGGGAGTTTGTAAGATCGCCTTCTAATTGACACGATCTGGAGAACTTAGTAGCCTACTTGTTCCCCCTAGGCTATAGTCTCACTAAAATGAGGACTGTTATCGCTCGGTTTGCAGGATAGGTTTAGTAGCTTGGAGGCAAGACTCAAACTGGCGTAACAGGAGCTTCCCCACCCACTGTCACCTCGATGGGGAGCTCTTTCTATTCAGGGTGGCTAGTCCCAAGGGAGACATCCCTAGTAATCTGGGGTTTTGAAAGGAGAAGATCACGGGTTTAAGGCTCAAAGGTTAAGATATGCTTTCCCTTCACAGATTACTGCCAAGAAGATAGTCAAAGAGAAAGTATTCCACTGAAAGGGCACCTGTTTGCGAGACAAGGCAAATAAAACTAAAACGTGCAGACAATGGTTAATACTTCAAATTGTTAATGACTATCTTTAATATATACACATGAGCATAAATAAAAGTAATTATTGACGAAGTCAATGATTGCAATTAAAGCTAAGATTTATAATGTTACTTCATCAATAAATACAAAATGATACTTGCATTCAATGTATAAAATCAATCTTTATATTATCACAACGCAATAAATGTGCTCATACATAAATATTGTTGCTGCGTCACTATGCTTACTAGAGGGTGACGTCAAGCTTGTTCTAGGTTAGTTTTGCTAGACTATGAGATGGACGTTTTGCTAATTAGGCAAATGAAAATAACCAATACCTCAAAGTCTATCAATGGATGACAATGCCACAACGTTTCAAGCCAAACAAAGGTTCAAAATAGGCATGACGTCATTTTAGGGTTAGGGTTAGTAGAATCGCTAGGGTTTTCATCTTTTAGGGTTTGAAAGCCTTGTCTTCACAACAATTTCTCCCTTAGACTTATTCTTTAGGCTAGCCGTTTTGCCAAGTTGATTTAGAGGAGGAGGAAAGAGCACGAGGCCTTGCTTAAGCAACACCGGAGTGAGCCTCTTTCCCCTAGGGTTTTGATTCTAGGGCCCTGCCTTTGCAGCACCATAGAACCCTACCTTCTAGTCTTTGAGTCATCATCCTTTCAAGAACTTGTTCCCTTATCTTTTGACTCCATATACCCTAAGGCACTGATATTTGATCTCCAACGTTGAAGTTTTAGTGTACAAAACTACTTTCAAAACTTTAAATTTTCAAACCCTAACTAACAAACTAACCTATTTAGGGCTGACATCACAGTTGGATATTTCATCTTGACGCAACAAAACTTGAATATAAGCAATTAAGTGATGATTTCAAGCATTTATTGAACAAATTGTTGATTGGATATATTGTTGGCTTAGTCATCTCTTTGGATATTGATGAATTGATGGTCTTTCATAAGCTAATTGACAAAACGTTGACTTCATTTTATATCTATTGCATTGCTTATTGAATAAATCAGATAGTCATTGAAGTACTAACCCTTTGAGTTATAGCCTGCATACATATATATTGTGTTGCTTTTGTCTTGTTCCGGGCAGGTGTTTTCAATAGGGCATACACTTCATTTATTGGCTGATTAGCCGGACTGTCTGACATTGGTGGTAACCTGTGAGGAGGGAACTCTCAAACTTGAATTTATACCTTTTGCCTCTTCAAACCCCATGTTGCCGGGGACGTCTCCCCTGGGCTAACCTCCCTAAACAGAAAGAACCTCCCCATCGAGGTGACATTGGGTGGGGAAGGTTCCTGTTACGCCAGTTTGATCTTTATCCTTCAGCCTATGACCTAAACTACAAACTGTGCGATAACAAGGACTAAGGGGCCAAGTTATGTCACTAAGGTGTTAAAGTCGAATTATTAAAGTGACATTGGCTAAAAAGGAAATAAAAGCTAATTGGCTATGATGAAAAAGTGAAGAAAACAACCTTAGAACTCAATTAAATGATTTAAGTGAAAATTAGAATGCTGGGGTATAAAAGAAAAGAAGGGTGCCTCACTTCTCATTCTTGATCATTTTTCTATTTGCAAATTGAGCTCCGATAGCTTAAGCGTTTTGACTAGACAAACCCTAGAGATCAACATGGAGGTGAAAGATCCCTCCTTTCTTGATCCAAGCTTGGCCAAGGTGGTGAAAGATTCCACACTCACCATTCTATTTAGTTCAGATCAGTTTCAGCAGTGACTTTGGAGCAAGGGCGTATTGTTGAAGGATTTTTGCAGGATTGGAGTGCACTGTTTAAGAGGAAGAGGTTCGATTTGGCTTAAGGATAGTGGATCTGGAGAAGATCTTGTTACAGGGGTGTTTTCCATCCCTAGAGCGACTCTCCTCATCATTCTTTGGGGGTTTATCACTCAATATTTATTTATTGTCATAGTTGGGCGAGTTTTCCTGAAGGAGGGTGCACCTGGGCATAGAGATTCAGAGTTTTGGGGTTCAGATCTGCAACTATAGCCAAGGAAACCCATCATAGGTGATAGCCATCTCATATCTTTCAAGGATACAACATTATTTCAGAGTTTGGAGGTCAGATCTAGTGAGGTCGAATTTCCGAGAGGGTTTCTAGCCAGAGAGGGGCGCAACTCAACTAGAAGACTCTTGTAGAGAGAAAAAGGGAAAGAAACTGATTTTCTAGATCTTGCATGCAGCTGTTGGAGGTTCTGGGGGATCTCATATCTGTCTTGTTATTGTATCTTGGAGCTATTCTCAGCCATATCTATTCCAGATCTGTTCTTCACTTGTACTGAGGTAAGCTTATATATTAAATAAATATAGATCTCATGCAATAATGACCTTTGGAACACCTGTGAGGCTTTGGTCATTGAACCTGAACCCTTGGAGGTTTTTGAAGTTGAACCCACCCCTCCTAAAAGGAAATGGA
The DNA here is from genome assembly GCA_009831015.1 of Picea engelmannii. NCBI lineage: Eukaryota > Viridiplantae > Streptophyta > Pinopsida > Pinales > Pinaceae > Picea > Picea engelmannii. The sequence continues at coordinate 557,238 of ML783078.1, read as the reverse complement.
GTTTTTCCCATACCAATGGGCAGGATATCTCTTTTCAGGAAAATCCCATGGAACCTGAACCTTGCCAAGATAAGGAGGAGGAAACCAAAATCCCACTGTCTCAGACCTTTGAGTGTTGCCCTCCTAAGGAAGCCCCTCTCTTTATCCACCAAGCAGACAACTTCAGTCCGAAACAGGGTGATATCACACCCTTCTACCTCACTCTCCAAGTCTACAACGCCTTTCTCCATAATTGCGTCTTGCATCCAAATGCTTCAACCAACATCATCACAGAGGAGACCATGCAACAATTGGGTTTAACCCTCTCACAATCAAACGCCAGAGGTGGTTTTGCAAGAGGAGTAATTAAGGAGCTAGAATTTGCCTTTGACTCTTGCCCTAGTGCCCCTTTCTTTCTAGATGTTATGGTTGTGGACGCTGTAAGCAGTTGGGGTATCATTCTCCACAAAGACCTCATAAAACACTTAGCTAGGAGTTTTCAAGAAAAAGAGTCTAAAGCAATCATCCCTCACCCTGAAGGAGGATTCTTCACTATCCACAAAGAACCCTTCATGGGCTCCCCAGTTGAAACCTTTGATGAGGCAAGTGACCAACTCTTATGCATCGACAGTGTCGTAAGTAATTGAGGAGTCTGAAGGAATTTGGACTTTAGAGTTTGATGGATCTTAGTCGAGCTCTGGGTCAGGCGCTGGAATTGTCTTGACAACCCCTTCCAGTGAAACCTTTTACCATTCCTATAGGCTGGAATACCACTGCACCAATAACATTGCTGAGTATGAGGCTTTGATCCTAGGGTTCAACTTAGCAATTGACAAAGGTGTTGCACACCTAAGGGCAAAGGGAGACTCAGACCTCATTGTATCACAAGTGATGATGAAATTTGCCACTAAAAATGAGAAGTTGAAGAAGTATCGAGTCCTAGCTCACTCCCTTTCAAAATCCTTCAAAATAGTGTCACTTGAAGCCATTCCTCGAGAGGAAAACCACATGGCAGACGCCCTGGCTGTTTCTGCTTCCACTTTACAACCTTGTGAGGGACCTCTTCGTGACTTATGCAAAATGGAGGTCCTCTTTAGACCTTTTGTCCCCGATAATTTGGAATATTGGCAAGTTTTTGTGGACGACGACAAAATCATCAGGTTCATGGAAAACAAGGAATTCACCGATTCACAAATTACTTTTCTAGTTGACTCCATGAACCTAGAAGTTATAAACCTTCAAAGCAATACCTTGCCGAAAGGTTGTGTTCCCCTTTTGATAGGCATGATGTTTTCAAAGGGAAAAAACCCAACAAACAAGTTAACGAAGCCCTAGAATTCAATATCGGTACAGAAATAGACCCAAGAATGATCAAAATAGGTAAAGGCACCATCGAGAAGGAAAGGATAGAGATCCTAGCACTTGTCAGGGAATTCAAGGACACCTTTGCTTGGAACTATGATGATTTGAAGGCCTATAGGGGGGACGTCATCCAACACGCTATACCCTTGGTAGAAGGAGCCAAACCTTTCCGACAAAAGCTAAGACACATCAATCCAATGTTAGCAAGCCAAATACAAAAGGAACTCCAGAAGATGGTTGACGCTGGTATCATAACCCCTATCAGATATTCCTCTTGGATGTCAAATTTGGTAGTTGTCCGAAAAAAAACCGATGACATACGCCTGTGTGTTGATTTCCGCAACCTCAACCAATTGTCTTTGAAAGACAATTAACCTCTCCCAAACATGGAACATTTGCTTCAAAGGGTTACAGGGGCAGGGATGATGTCTATGCTGGATGGGTTTTCGGGATACAACCAAGTGTTGCTCAAAAGAGAAGACTAACTCAAAACTGCATTTACTACACTGTGGGGAACCTTTATGTACTTAAGAATGTCGTTTGGTCTTATGAATGCCGGTGCTAATTTTCAGAGAGCAATGGATTTTGCCTTCAGGGACCTCATACAAAAAATCATAGAAATCTACCATGATGACTTTACAGTTGTGTCCAAGGATAGGAAAGACCATCTCTCGCACCTCAGGATCGTTTTCGAGCGATGTAGGAAGTATGGTATCTCGCTAAATCCCAATAAATTCGTCTTCGGTATCGATGAAGGAAAGTTATTAGGTCACGTGGCCTCACAGGGAGGAGTTTTCATTGACCCCGAAAGAGTCCAATCAATAAAGGATGTCCGTCCCCCAACCAACAGAAAATCTTTACAATCATTTGTTGGAAAGATCAATTTCATTCGTAGATTCGTACCAAACTTTGCCGAGAGGATAAAACCTTTGAGTGCTTTGCTAAAGAAGGATGTTGCTTTCAGGTGGGATGATAAAACCAACAAATCCTTTGAAGATGTAAAAGATGCTATCTCCCAAGCTCCTGTCCTGATCAACCCTAATTTTTCACGAGATTTCATAATATTCTTGCTTGCATCCCAGGACACTATTGCAGGTGTTCTAATGCAAAAGGATGCTGATGACTATGAACATCCCGTGGCTTTTATGAGCAAGGTCCTTAGAGATTCCAAGTTAAATTATTCCATCACTGAGAAACAAGTGTATGCCTTGGTTAAGTCCCTCAAACACTTTAGAATTACGTCGGTTACAATAAAATTAAGGCTTATGTCCCATACCCAGCTGTAAAAGATGTCTTATCGCAACAAGATTGCATGGTTACTGTTATCCCCGATTTCTAGGGATAACTAGGAGATCATGTCTCGAGGCCCACAGGTCCTAGACATGGAGTACCAAGAGTAGGATTGACCTGAGCATGGCCTTGGAGGGCCCATCTTTCTTCTTCTTCATCAGACTTGTCCTGTTAGCAGTAGCAGCATCCATCACCTTCGATTTGGACTTGTATCAGAAAAGACTCTTGCTCCATGAGGTAATTGGTCCAAGTATCATGGTATGTGTCATGTTTGATCATTATAACTTTCAGATTTATGCATCTGATTCCTTTCATTTCTGACAATTGCTTGGATCTTACACTAACCCACTTGACCATGGTTGGGGGGATTGACGGGGTACCCTAGCAAGCTTGTACCCATAGGTTTTGGTTAGCTACCAGGGGGGATTTTGAAGAGCCATCGTCTGCTCCCATCATATTATCATTTTTACATCTTATCTCCCATTCATCTATCCCATTCCCCTAGTCCAGACATTAGGATGACCTATGTGTGGGGTTACACCTTATCCTGTGGGAAGAAGGGGCTAAAGGCCCAGGGGGTAAAAGAAGCTGGTAAGAGATAAAAGCCATAAAAAATAAAACCTAGAGATGCCTCGCCCAGGGATCCCCAAGAAGGCAATAAAAAAGATTTTCGATAAGAAACAAGAGGGACCCAAAGAAAAATAATAAAACAAGACCTAACCAAGAGGATGTGGGGTCTCATCACGAGCCAACCCATTATGTTCATGGGTACTTAACAGTATGACATTGCCATTATCTGGTTACCACGCCAGGGCAGTGACCTTTGGTTGCATGGCCAAGAGAAAGGGGGTCTCATCACGAGCCAGCCTTATCATCTCTGCAAAAGTACTTGTGGGTAACACTGTTAGCTCTGGTCACCACGCTAAGGCAGTGTCCTCTAGTTAGACCTTGAAATAAAAGAAAAGTAATAAAGAAAAAGAAAGAATAAAGGCAATAAAGGGCTTGGAAAGAATTGCATCCATGACAGGTACAACTCGCCTCCTACAAAGACACCCACGGATAATATTCACCCCTGTCTTTCACTATGTATGGACATCCTTAGACCACACCACCTCGTATTACATGGCTTGGATGATATCCTTTGGAAACTTTCCTCTTCTTATGGATGCTGGCCCAATAGGGCATTTTGTCTTTTCTTCAGCTTTGTATAGTAGGTCATTGTAATGTCTTTGAGCTATTGAATGATATGTTAGGGGTTTTATGTAATGTCCCCACTTTGGGACATCATCACAGCGCAAAGATTTATGATGACCAGAGTAGCCAGATGGATGTTATAGCGAGTACAGGGGTATTTGAGAGGCATTGTGGGGTCTAGCTAGCATTGAGCATCATATTCCATCATTATGAGCCATTCCGCACAGGTTGGCTTTGGTTTCGTTGCATTCCGACGATTTCCATGATTTTGACTATTTTGAGCTATAAGTTAATTGAAATCACTGAAGAGGTTATTTTGGGCACATTACTTGGAGGAACCTCTCAGTGTAATAGCTCATTGGAATCGGGAGGAGCAACACTACGGGATGGGATGGCTAGAAGTGAGTTTCAGTGGCCAGGGAAGCCACAAGGAGAGATAAGGAGCTTTTCAGAGGTAAAAAGGTTAATTAATTTAATTAATTAATTAAATATTAATAAAATGAAAGTCACTTTGGAGGGACAAGGTGAGACAAAAAGTATAAAAGGAAGGCAAGGGCCTCTACTCAGCATTCATGTATGATCTTATTTTGATATCTGGCTTTTAGCTAGTGAGCCCAACATTGGGGGTTTTGAGGGTTTTGACTTAACAAACCCTAGAGGACGATTCGGTGGTGAAAGATTCCACCTAGCTTGTCCCAAGCTTGGTCTCGGAAATGCAATACTCTCCCACACCATTCTAGTTCCAGATCTACTCGGGGATTCTACATCAGTTTCATGTGCAGATAGAGAGAGGGCGCACTAGTTGAGGGTTTCCAGCAGGAGGGGCACACTATCCTTGGAGAGAGATTCGTTGTAGGAGATTGGCAGGGTTTTTGGAGATTCCATCACTTGGGTTCTTCTTGCAGGGTCTTCACCATCATTCCTAGTGCTTTCTGAGAGAGTTTCATGGTTCTGATTATTTATTAGAGCAGTGGGACGAATTGAAGAGAAGGAGGGCGTTTCTGAGATTCAGATCTAGTCAGGTTGGAGGAGTTATACTTCGGATCTGACCCTGAGATTTCACCTATTGAATTGCAGTGTCCCGATCTATATTTCTGGAGAGTTTCAGAGCATTTGGAGGCCTCCTTCAGCAGGGCCGAATTATCTAGGGCTTTAGTCATCCAGTGGGGCGCACCATTCAGTGGAGGATCCCAGATCTACGGGGTTTGAGAGAGGATTTGGAGATTTGGACACCTGGGTTGTCCTTACAGCGGCCCGATCTATTAGTTGGCATATTTCTTAGGGTTATTGGACACCTTTGACAGCAGGGCCGAAATATTGAGGAGCTTCAGCACTACAGCAGGGTGTGGCATCCTCCAGCTTGAGGGGTTTGGCACTTGGCATTGGTCTTGATCTCTTATCTAGCCTTTGGAGGCTTATTTGTACCGTCGGGAACATTTTGTAGCAGCTCTATTATCTATCTTCCTGGCCATCTGTTGGCATCTTCATTGTAGCAGGTTCTTCTATGTTATTAATAAAGAAGATTTGAGATGTTTTGGTTTGTCTATCATATTGCGTATGGTTGAGGTATGTTCAATGGTTGTCTCTTTCTGTTATTTGTTGCATACACACATGTAAACACATCAGTAAACCCAAAGGCCAAAATCAAGAGGCCATTCAGCAAGTAAACACATCTAAACAAGTAGGACAACAAAGTGTTTGACGAAATACCTCACTTAGGAAAAAGTTTTTAAAAGACACCCAAAATAGTGATGATCCTTGCATAATGGCTTGGGATCATTACATTTTATACATGCATTTGATAAAATTAATGATGAAATATGATTGACATCGCTATGATCTCGAGGACTAATGAGCCCATGGAGGGCGAAGTTTTTGATGTGCAGGACCATGCCCGACGAACAGGTACCAAGTGGACCGGTACACATGGGGAGATGATTAGTTCGGACCTCCATGGGGTTGAAGAGCCCATTAGATGGTTGCTGGGACCTCATCAGTGGCAGAGACAGGACAATGATTGGTCGAGCTTTTGGACGAGAGAAGGGCATTTTCATCCAGGACGCCTTGGTTGAGCCTCGCCCTAGGGGGTTGACCCACTATAGGTGGAACGTGTCCCTCTGTTGACCCAGGACGTCCTCTAGAGGTCGTTGACGTCACCTCCAACGCATGGCAGTTTTACAGATTAGTTTGGCACGTGTGGCAGTGTTTGGAGGCCTAGAGAGGGCCAACGTTTGTCATCTAGTGCTGTGATTTGCCCTAAAAAGGGCCAACGTCTCCCTCAAAGGGGCTAGACGTCTTGCTCATTGCTCATTTAGTGTTTTCTTTTAGCAGTTTAATGTAAAACAGTATGATTTTTAGTTATTAGCCTCGTCGACTGTTTTAATGACCTAATTTTAATTAAAGGTCATTGGATGATATAAATTGAGGATGTTTTCCCTCATTTTGACATAACACAATTCACTCACACTTGTGAGGTCTGATTTTTGCGCCCTTCTTGGGTATTTGCATAAGTGAGGCGCACTTGCTATTGGAAGGATATTTTTGGCATTTTGTGGCATTTCTCTCAAGGAAGGTTTACAACTAGGGTTTGCTTATGCTTCTCTTCATGATATGTAAGGGAATTTTCTTACAAAACTTCTTAATTGAATGGTTGTAGGTGTAATTTCTTGCATTTGCTTATTATATTGCTGATTTAAAACCCTAGGTAACAAGCACACAAGTAGGTTATTGTTACATGTCCCCTTAGAGAGAGATTTTTTCAGCCATTGAAGAAAAGGGATTAGGGATTGAGCCTAGCCTTTGCTACACTTATCTTGCTTCTTCCTTTGAGCTAGCGTTGAAGTTTATAGGTTGAAAGAGGGTGACGTCCTAGGCCTAGGTTATCTACACCTAGGGCCTTCATCTTCTAGGGTTTGAAAGCCTTGTCCTTACAACACTTTCTCCCTTAGACTTATTCTTTATGTTAGTCGTTTTGCCAAGTTGACCTAAAGAAGGAGGAAAGAGCACGAGGCCTTGCTTAAGCAACACCGGAGTGAGCCTCTTTCTCCTAGGGTTTTGATTCTAGGGCCCTGCCTTTGCAGCACCATATAACCCTTCCTTCTAGTCTTTAAGTCATCGTCCTTTCAAAACCTTGTGCCCCTTTGCTTATCTGACTCCATATACCCTAAGGCACTGATATCTAACCTCCAATATTGAAGTCTTAGTGTACAAAACATTTCTCAAAACCTCTAATTTTGAAACCCTAAATAACAAGCTAACCTAATTAGGGCTGACGTCATAGTTGGTTATCTCATCTAGACGCAACAAAAGCTGAATATAAGCAATTAAATGATGATTTCAAGCATTTATTGAGCAAATTGTTGATTGGATACATTGTAGGCTTAATCATCTTGATAGATATTGATGAATTGACTCTCTTTCATGGTTAATTAACAAAATGTTAACTTCATTTTATATCTATTGCATTACATTGTTTATTGAATAATATCAGATAATCATTGAAGTACTAACCCTTTGAGTTATAGCCTGCATATATATATTGTGTTGCTGTTGTCTTGTTCTGGGCAGGTGTTTTCAATAGGGCATACACTTCATTTATTGGCTGATTAGCTGGACTCTCTGACATTGGTGGCAACCTGTGAGGAGGGAACTCTAAAACTTGACTTTATACCTTCTGCCTCTTCAAACCCCAGGTTGTCGGGGACGTCTCCCCTGGGCTAACCTCCCTAAACAGAAAGAACCTCCCCATTGAGGTGACATTGGGTGGGGAAGGTTC